>JAGFNK010000036.1:0-199720 GCA_025769875.1 Russula earlei | reverse complement strand
AAGCATTGCACAGGAAGATGAGCCAAATGATGAGGAGATACCAGATGGGGACTGGTACATGTTGCAAGAGACAAAGGCAAAGGTTAGAGGCCAGAGCAACAAGGGGGCTTTAAACAAGGTGGTTGTAGAAGAGTACCTTGGGAATGTGGGGAGTCTTTAGACAGAGCAGTCATGGGGGAGTACCCTGGAAGATGAGATCATCACAAATGGACAGTCTGACAACTGCGATGCTACATTAGGGCTTATATACTAGTTACAAGTCTGGGTATGAACCACAGAAGATAACTCAGACTCTTTGGACCACTCCAATTGGATTCTAAGGGCATAAACATGTTGGGTCAGACCTATGGGGTGACTCAGGACAATTCAGGAGACTGTGGAGCAATGACATCATAATGATATCACTTGTGGAGTGTTTAGGGAGCATATGAGGTCATAGTGGAGTTGCTTGGTCGTCCATGATGTCAGTGGCACTTTATAACATCATGTGGATTGTTCTAGGAGGTCTAGGAGTCCTTCCAGTGTTTAGGACTTAGTGGCTGAGTGGCCATGTGGCTAGCACATGGTGGGTTACCCAAATAGGGAGGAAGGTTGTTGAGATTATCATTAATCAGGTGTGTTATCACTACCTGGGATGTTGTGATGTAATCACAGCCAAGGCACATCGACACATTGGCTCCCACAGACCAGGTGTTGTGAACCGAGGCCAAGCCTGTCAAGACACGTACTGCTGATCCGTGTGGACTCAGGAGCAGGTGGGCAAGGGTTGGAACAGATGATACGTGGCATAGGCGGCGTTGAACAAGAGGACGAGCCAAATGACTAAGATATACCAGATGGGAACTGGTACATGTAACTGGAGGCAGAGGCAAAGGTTAGAAGCCAGTGCAGCAAGGGGCTTTAGACAAGGCGGTCGTGAAAGAGTACCTTGGAGGCGAGGGGAATCTTTAAACTGAGCAGTCACAGGGGAGTACCCAGGAAGATGAGAGTATCACAAATGGACAGTCTGATGACTGCCATACTTCATTGGGGCTTATATACAGTGTACAGGGTCGATTACAAAGAACTGGGACTATTCTAGACTCTTTGGTACCATCCAATAGGACTACAGAGGCATAAACTCGCTTGTGTCAAGTTTCAGGCTTACTGAGCGCATTACTGATCATTGTGGAGCAATGACATCATTATGATGTCACTGTGGAGCGCTTAGTGAGCCTATGAGGTCACTGTGGAGTTGCTCAGTCAGCCATGATGTCATTGGAGCCTTGATGACGTCAGATGAGTTATGCAACAGTTTCTAAAAGTTTGTGCCACTGTTTTGGGTTCCTGATGGCTGGGTGACCATGTGGCTGCCATGCGATGATTACCCGATTAGGAAATGGGTGCCTGGTCATGTTATAGTGCCTTTGCAATAGCGATATCTTGCACTGCGGGAGGGATAGCCTAGAAAATGGAAGGGAGTTGGTAATGCAAACAAAGGGAGGACTCTCTTGAGTGAAATAGGACCATCTATGGCCAGGACCTGGCCTTGGTTTGTAACATTCATCCCCTCTTTATCGACTTGTTGCTCCTGCAATGGTAGGGACTTGTTTCTTTGGAAAGTGGAGTAGTTTGCATATGAAAAGTCGAAGTCTGTTCGTTCGTGGGGAGTTCTCTCTTGTTCTATGGATTGCTTTGGGGATAGCTGTGGTCGATTGAGTGCATGTGATCACAGGGGTTCTCTGAAACATTCGTTGGTAACAAGGATAAAGATAGTCGTCAACAGAGGTCATAATGAGAGTTGTTGGTTTAGGGGTTACTCCTGGTGGGAATTGTTTTAAGCGCTTTCAGATATTTCCGATGGAAGTCTTTGACAAGTGATTGCACTCTTGATAGGTTAGAGGCTGGTTCCCAAGTATTTTCTGCAGCAGTGTACCCTTTCCACTCAACTAGGTATTGGATCCCTTTGCGGTTTGGGGAGAATCAAGAGTTTAAGATCTGTTCCACTTTGTATTGCTCTTCTCCTTCGATTAGTACCGGTGGCGGGTTTGAGAAGTTAGGGCCGTGGGCAGCGGTTTCTTTATAAGGTTTGATCAAGGAGTGGTGAAAGACTGGGTGTATCTTCCAGGACTTTGGTAGCTCGAGGCGAACATTTACTGGATAGGCAGTGATGACTTTGAATTGTCCGTAGCATCGAGGGGCTAGTTTTGCTTTTGGGTGAGTGGTTTGTAGATTTGTGGCTTCCAACCATACTTGATCCCCTTCTTTAAAACGAAATGTGGAGGTTTGAGGTCCTGATTGCTTCATGATCTCAGTTGCTTGGTTCAGGGAGGCGGCTACTTCTTCTCTGAGTTGGTTTAGTCTTGTTAGTCTTTCTTGGATTGAAGGGAACTTTGATGCAAAGGCAAGGGGTGGAGCAAATGTTAGGTTAAAGCCATACCAGACCTCGAAAGGGGGTTTGTTTGTAGCACTGTGTTGTCTGGCATTATGTGCAAACTCCATGAAGGGAATTAGTTCTGCCCAATTGTCTGCTTGGTGGTTGCAAAATATTCGTAGGTATTGTTCCAGTTCTTGGTTAACTTGTTCTGTTTCTCCATCTGTCTGTGGGTGATATGCCGTGCTTAATGATACCTTGACATTTAATTTCTTCCATAGTTCTTGAGTAACCTTTGCTGTGAATTGAGGGCCTCTGTCTGATATTATTTGTGTTGGGAGGCCTATTCTCCTCCAGACATTGTTCATGATTAGTGTTGCTGTTTTGTCCACTGTGATTGTCTTGTGGCAGGGGGTAATGATTATTGCTTTGCTGAATCGATCTACCATGACTAGGAGGCTGTCAAAGCCTTGTGAAATTGGTAGGTCCGTGATAAAGTCCATCGTAATGCTCTTCCATACTTCTCCAGCTGGTGTGATTGGTACGAGGGGTGTTTCTGTCTTTGGGTGGTTCTTTGTACTTTGGCAAATTGCGCAACCATCTACATAACTTTTGACATAGGTTAGCATTCCTGGCCACCAATAGTTTCGGCTGATTAGTTCGTAAGTTTTCCATTGGCCAGGATGTCCGGTGGCGAGGGAGTCATGATGTAGTTTCAGTATTTTCTTTCGTAGGGTGTCATTGTTTGGGATATAGACTTTTCCTTTGAATAATATTAGTCCATCTTCGAGGTTCCAGTCTTGTAAACCTTTGGATAATCGTCTTGGTCCATTCTTTATAATGATTGCTAATGCGTTAGATACTTCTGGGTCATAGTCTTTGCTAGATCGCAGTTGTTGTCGAAGTTCTTGGTCGCCAATTGGTTCTGTAGCAGAGGTGCATGTTGCTCTAATTTTAAAATATTTGTCATCTAGGAGCACCTTTCCATCATTTTCGTTTTGTATCCCCTCTTTAAAGTCTGGCCACCTGGACAGACTATCTGCTTTGTTCATAGTGCCCTGGGTGATGGGTGATGGTAAGTCAAAAGTTGCTGAGAAGGAGTGCCCATCGGGCTTGTCGTCTTGTGAGCTTTTGTTTTGTCATGAAGTATGTCAAATTATTGTGGTCCATCCATAGATCAATGGGGTGTGTAGCGCCTTCAAGGTAGTGTCCGGAAGTGCCAGAGGGATGAAACGATGGCAAGGAGTTCTTTATCATAGATCATGTAGTTTCGTTGTGCAGGGTCCAAGGATTTCGAAAAATAGGCTACTGGGTGATATCTGTTAAATTCATCAGGTTGTTCCAAGATTGCGCCAACTGCAAAATCGCTTGCATCGCAGATGAGCCGAAAGGGTTTAGTATGATCAGGCAACATGAGGATCGGGGCCGTTGTGAATGCTTGGATTAGTTTTTGAAATGCTTGTTCTTCATCGTCTTCCCATTTGAAGGGGTTTTCTTTCGTTGTTAAGTTAAACAAGGGTCGCACTATTCATGAGTATTGACCAATGTTACAGAAGTACAAGCATTTCTAGGATTCTGCAACTTCTATCGACGATTTATCCACCAATACCTATTAACTTGTCTTGATCCATGGATATGCATCCTTGGGAGATATTAATGCCTAGGTAACTAATAGAGGTTTGTCGAAAAGCACATTTCTCTGGTTTTAAGTATAAGTCGTGGTCTTGGAGTGTCTTCAGGACCTTGTGTGTCCAGTCGTCCAATTCATTCAAGGTTTGCGCCATGATTAGTATATTGTCTAGGTAAATGACCACTCGCTCAGTGGCAATGTATTTTGCAAGGATGGTGTTCATAAAGCATTGGAAAGTGGCTGGGGCGTTGCAGAGACCAAATGTCATTATCAATGGCTTGAAGAGTCCTAATGGTGTTTTGAATGCTGCGAGGTGTTCATCGCCTTCTCTTAGGCGGATATTGTTGTATCCCCATCATACGTCAAACTTGGTGAAGTATTGAGCTCCTTGGAGTTTGTCAATTAATTGAGGAATCAAAGGTAACGGATATGCGTCTTTGACAGTTGCTGTATTCAGGGCTCTGTAGTCTTGTACCGGTCGTAGATTTCCTCCTTTCTTTTCTACAAAGAAGAATGGGCTGGCAATAGCTGCTTTTGATGGTCAGATAGTGCCTCTTTTCAAGTGTTCATCTAAGTATTCTTTCAGGGCTTGCAGTTCTTTGGGAGTAAGTCGATAGATACCAGAATTGCATCGGGTGATCCCTGGTTTCAGATTGATTGCATGGTCCCATGGTTGGTGAGCAGGGAGGCGTTGAGAGGCTTGTTCATTGAAAACTTTTCGCCATTTCAAGAACTGGGCAGGGATAAGTTCGTCTAATGTCTTGAGGGGTGTTTCTGCATGGGCTAGTTTGGTAGCTGTGGTTGATTTGGCTCTTATGCTGATTGTTATTGGTCTAAATGCATTGTAGATTTGTTCGTCAACACATGGGTTCAATAGTCCTTCAGTATCTGGGAAGATTAGTGCAGCAATGTTTGCAAACTCAGGTTCTTCTTCTTCAGGAAAAGTAAGCAGCTTGTATTTGGTAATTCCGCGTTCCAGATGCAGATGCAATGGTTATGCTTGGGTGTGTGGTAAGGCAGGTTCGGGGGCAATTCCTCAGTGTGATGGTGTCATTTGCCCAATCAATATCTGGGTTGTGGTGTCATAGCCAATCTGTTCCTAAGATGATGTCGTGATCTCCAATGTTAGTGACAAGGAATTCTGCTTGTTCAGTCATGAGTAGCGCCTGTGTGCGCTTGAATGCGAAGTCTTTGGATGGTGCTAAAGCGTATTAGTCCATTGGCATTTTGTGTTCCATCTACATTCTGTGCTGGCAATGGTTTGGTCATAGTTCGGAGGTGCAGGTGGTGTCTTTGTGCAGAATCGTTCAGTGGATTATCATTCCTTCTGCTCCACTGTCGAGCAGGGCTCTTGCACCGATTTCTTTGCCGCTTGTCTTCCCCACTAAAGTAACTTTCAAGGCAATAGATGGGGAGCGAATATTCTTGGTAAAAACTTTGGGGTAATTGATTTCTCTTTGTATCGTACTGATTTGGACCATGTCCCTTCTCGGTGCAGAAGGGGGTCCAATTAAAAATCCATAGGAGCAGATCTTGGGCGGAGGATTGAGTCTGCAAGTGTTTCTCTCCAAGGTTGTCAATGATGCAACAGGAACAGGTTCTTCTTGTGCAGGTTCGATGTTTTCATCTTGGATGGTTGTAGCTCTGACTGTTTGGGGGCGAGATCCTTGTCGTTGGCAGTCCTTGGGCTGCTTTCTTTGCTCTACATTGATTTGCCATATGGTTCTTCTTTCCACAATAATAACAGAGGTTGTTCTTGCGTCGAAACTCTTTCTCTGCATCTGTGAGGGGTTTCTTTCACTTCTGGATTCCCAGGGTCGTTTGTTAGGTTCTCCTTGGTACAAGTTAATTTCCAATGGATTGTCTGATCCTTGAGTAGTTTAATCCTCAGGGCATGCACAGAGCGTCCTCCTCGAAAAGCAGTGGAATTGTATAGGTGGAAAAGGTTGTCGAATTCTCTTGCTGCTTTGACAAGGGCTGCAAGTGTAGTTGGTGTCAGTGTGATCCCTAGTATTTTCTGATGTAGGGCCTGGGTTAATGTTCTTCCTGAAATGCGTACATCTTTGTTCTTTCATTCGGTGGTAGCTCGTGATGCATGGTGCGACCATTTCTGATACCATTCATTAAATGGTAGTTTCCCTTGATAATAGGTGTGCATGGTGTTAGCGGAGGCTAATTCTGCTTCTGCAGGGATGAAGTGATCGGCAAAGGCTTTCTTGAAGTCGTCCCATGATCCATAGTCTGCTACTGTACGAGCCATAGCCTTTAGTGGTTTGTTCTCTAGCCCATGCTCCGGCAGGGTGTTCCTACTTTAAAGTGGGTTAGTGCAGCGGCGACTTTCTTGCTTTCATCTGTAAAGGAGTCGCCATTGATGTAGTAATAATTGGCCAAGGCTGCCCAAAAGGCTTCTGCATTATCAGCCTTTCCATCAAAGGGTTCTGGTGCAGTTCCGACAAGGCGTGGATTGCTTGACATGGTGGGGTTTTGAGTTGTTGCAGCTGTAACAATAGGTGGGGCTGAACCTTGTAATTGGATTCTAGTTGGAGTGAGCGTGCGAGGGACTGCTTGTGGTACGTTGCTAATTGTATGAGGAGTAGGTTGTTGGGTATTACGCTGGGTGGAAGGTCCTGGGGTAGTGCTTCGAGTGCTCTGAGCGGTTCCTAAGATAGCGGTAACTTCTTGAGTTGTTCTGGCTGTAAAATCAACTTCTCAATTGTTATAGTAAACCCAATGTTTTCTAGAACGGCTCCACTTGACTGGTTTGTCTAGGAAGAGGCCTGTGTAGTTATAGGGATTGAAGTCTTGAACATTCTCTGCTCCTGGGGCTGCCGCTTTAAGTTGTTCGGTGGTAACTTCATCGTTTTCGTCTTCGTATAACCAAGTGTCAGAGAGATTTCCGTGGTTGATAATAGGTGTACCCACAAATCTTCCTCAGTAACAGTGATCCTGGGTGTCGTAGCTGAGGTTTTCAAATAGGAGTGGGATTAGATTTTCTTCTTCGTCAGTGATGTCTCTCCTGGTGCTCATAGATCTAGACGACAGTTATAGTCCAATGGCCATTGTTCCAAGGATATGCAATGGTGTAGGCTGGTTTCAGTCGAATAGTGTCAGGTCTTCCTTGGTGCTTTCTCAAGTGGATTTGTGAGTATTCTTCGGTAATGCTGCTTTGTTTTAGAACTACTCGGGTTTTCCACAGATATCCTTCAAATTCTGCTGGGGAGATGGCAAAGTCACTTATTTCCTTGGTGGGGTGTTTGTAAACTATAAAGTGTGTCAGTTGTTGATGCCAAGCTTGGGTACAATAACTCTTGAATTCAATTAACTCTCTCCTTGAACACGTAGGTAGGTTTAATGCTAAGAAGGATTGTTCTGGTAGGTAGCAGTGCAAATCAGTACTCCTAAGATCGGCACTATCAGGGGATTCAATGAGGGGTGATGCAAAGGGTTGGGTAGGTATGACAGGGGTAGGAATACGATTGGTAAACAAGGGTAAGTAGGCATCAGGAGGGGTAGGAGGTAATGGTCTTTCAACAAGAAATCCTCTTGCAGTTGGGAACTGTTTCTCTCTCAGGGGGTCGTTGGGATGACGCGCGTCTCCTGTGTCGAGGAGCCAGATTTATCGAATGGGGAGGTGGTAATTGCCTGGCATCCACAAGGTAATTCCGTCAGGAGTAGGAGGTGTATCTGGTCGAAAGTTGCACGTGCAATACTCTGTTTTGCAGTTACACCTTGCTGTCCACGGATTTGACTCAGTATCTTCTGTGCTGGCAGACCAACATTCTTGGCTAGTTGGGACAGTGGTCTGAATCGGTGTGAGGGGTCGAGGGGCGAGACTCAAGGCTTCTAGGATTGCTGGGACAGAATAGTACGCAGGGGGACCAGTATATGAGGCGTCTGGGCTGGTAATTGCCCAAGGTTGATTATAGTCTGCGTCATACAACCACGAGTTAGTTTCCCAATCGAAGGTGTTGTGTATTCCTGGTACAACAGCAAGTTGGACATAAGATTGGTTTTGTCACTGGTAACTAGCTGTGTCAGTTCACAAGCGGAAAGCAAGTCGATGATAGAGAGGTGTTCAAGAAACGGGCTGGTTCCTGTGTATAATGAGTAAGGATCCCTGCAGCGGTCGAAGTGTTTTATGCTAAACAGGTTATGGCCAATAGACCCTTCCTAGTACTGACTCGGTCCGTCGAGAAGCTAGGGTAAGTTTGTAATGGGATAGACTAGGGCTGGTTCCACTAGCTATATGCGTTCAAGTCCGTCAGGGGACCTTGAACAACGCAAAGAGAGAGTAGAGGAAGGTAGGTCTTAAAGGAGGAGAGCTCTTCTCAGGAGAGTGAAGAGAGACTCTTAGGGAAGGAAGGGAAAGGCGAAGAGTAGATGGTGGATGGTGTGTTGTGAGTTGATGAAATGGAGAGGTAGTTGTGGGTTAAGTTTGTGAGAGTGAAGTGGGTTGCAGGCGAATATGTTGGACAAGAGTAGGTTGGATTCTACAAGAGACCAAGCTTAGGGCTTTGGTCACAAAGTACTGAGCTTATATATACAGGAGAAGCGCAGCAATAGCTGCGCTTTGACTGTGCTACTAGTATAGTAGGAGTCATAATAAGTAGGAGTCATAGGAATGAGGCCATAATGAGTCAGAACCAAGTAACTGTGCTGCACAGTAGGTGCGCAGCATTGCACAGTCAAAACTAAGAAGTGAATATAAATGGAAAGAGAACCAAACAAAGGGAAAGTAACAGCAATCCAGTGTTACCTGGACATGTGTGGATCACATGATAGCACAGAAGGGATCACAAGATGTAAGAGATCACGAGACCAGTAAGTAAAGGGACATACGAAAGCAAGCAGTCCATAGCAAAAGGTAAGAAGTAAACATAAAAGGAAAATGGTGTAACAGGTTTTCCCTTTGTATTCTGTTGAGACGTAGGTGGTAGAACTGGACAGTGAGACAATAGTAGCTGATGTATGTCCAAGCTAAGTAGAATAAGCAGTATCCTGTTCTCAAGGAGTGGATAATGATGTGGTGGCATGGTTGAATGACTCTGGTCCAGAGGTTTAATTCACTGGTGCATAAGGATTGGTAGTCAACTGGCTGTCCTTGGATGTTCTTTGCTTGAGCAAGGTGCCAATATAATAGTTGTTGTCGTGCTGGTGGTAGAAGTTGACTAAGGGTTTCAAGATATAGTGCGTGTTCGTTGTGGCTTAAGAGCTGTCCAAAAGGTAAGACTCCAAGGAATTCTTTAACAATAAGGTGGGGGAAGTCCTTGTGAGGTGGTTCAATTTCTGGTACGTCGTGTAAGTTTGTTAAGGTGTTAACAGGAAATGCAGTGGAGGCCCAGGTTCGATAATGATTTAGGTTCAAGATGTGTCTGGTGATAGCGTCTTCTTCTTCGTCTTCTCCTAAGGCATATTCTCGGGGCACTTTAGTCAAGGCAAAGAAGAAAGGTTTATTCGATCTTTATTGAAGCGTTACAAGGGTGGTTCTTACTTTTTAAGAACTGTGCGCAAGATCTATGGTTTCGAGACTGGTACCTCTCGATTATTTCGAGGGGGTTAGGGGGAATACGAGGCTGTGAAGCAGAAGCGAAGTAGCTGGGGGTTGAATCATATGGTGTCGACTGTATAAGTCGAGTAGTGACGTAGGGACACGCGGTTACTGTTCTCCTCGAAATGTAAGTAACCATAAGCAAAGGCGAGGCGTCCATCCAAGAAGTCGTGTACGATAGATAAGCAAAACGAGCCCTTGTAAGCAGGGTGGTAAATAGCAGGCAAGGTAAGTAGTTTCCTAAACAACGAAGTGTTAAAAATATATGCGATGTGTCCGAGGGGGAAGTCAGCGTCAGGGGCGTATATCCTGACGTTAGAACAAATGCTGAAGGGGGTGAGGTTATACTGGGTGGCAAGGGCAGTGTTGGAGGGTTCCACAGCAAAAGTGTGGACGATGTGTGCATGAAACGCGGTTGTGAAAGTGTCGGTGAAGGCGCGACAAGCTAATTGATTGGTGGTAGGGATGCGTGACAGGTAATCTTGGTGGTTTAAGTCAGTGGAGGGAGACGCCACTGCTCGTGGGAGCGGTTGGTGCTGGGAAGGACGAAGTACTGGTGAGGGTGGAACCGAAATGTTGTGCAAGGGGGACAATCAAGGAAGCCTTCAGGCAAGGGAGGGCGGTCCGCTTGCTGCTGCTTGTTCTGTGCTGGAGGGGGAGTGCCAATGGGAACAAAGTTCGCCTGGGATAGGCTGGGCAGTGGTAGGGGACGATGGGGGAGCTGTTGGGGAGTACAAGATGCTGAGGGGGGAAGATGCGTCGACCGGATTGAGATCTTCAGTGAGAAGACGAAGGGCGGTGTGTGGAGTGGGCTGGAGAGGAGAAGGGAGACGCAGGGAGGTATTGACAAGAGTGGGGGAGTTGGGAGTGGACACTTGAGCGTTGGCTGGGCAATACAGGAATGATGAGAGACTGTCCAGATGTCAAGACACATACTGCTGATCCGTGTGGACTCAGGAGCAGGTGGGCAAGGGTCGGAACAGATGATACACGGCGTAGGCGGCAGTTGAACAAGAGGACGAGCCAAATGACTAAGATATACCAGATGGGAACTGGTACGTGTAACTGGAGGCAGAGGCGAAGGTTAGAAGCCAGTGCAGCGAGGGGCTTTAGACAAGGCGGTCGTGAAAGAGTACCTTGGAGGCGAGGGGAATCTTTAAACTGAGCGGTTCGCAGGGGAGTACCCAGGAAGATGAGAGTATCACAAATGGACAGTCTGATGACTGCCATACTTCATTGGGGCTTATATACAGTGTACAGGGTCGATTACAAAGAACTGGGACTATTCTAGACTCTTTGGTACCATCCAATAGGACTACAGAGGCATAAACTCGCTTGTGTCAAGTTTCAGGCTTACTGAGCACATTACTGATCATTGTGGAGCAATGACATCATTATGATGTCACTGTAAAGCGCTTAGTGAGCCTATGAGGTCACTGTGGAGCTGCTCAGTCAGCCATGATGTCATTGGAGCCTTGATGACATCAGATGAGTTATGCAACAGTTTCTAAGAGTTTGTGCCGCTGTTTCGGGTTCCTGATGGCTGGGTGACCATGTGGCTGCCACACGATGATTACCCGATTAGGAAACGGGTGCCTGGTCATGTTATAGTGCCTTTGCAATAGCTGTTACACCATTTTCCTTTTACATTTACTTCTTACCTTTTGCTATGGACTGCTTGCTTTCGTACGTCCCTTTACTTACTGGTCTTGTGATCTCTTATGTCTTGTGATCCCTTCTGTGTTATCATGTGATCCATACACAGTCCAGGTAACACTGGATTGCTGTTACTTTCCCTTTGTTTGGTTCTCTTTCTGTTTATATTCACTTCTTAGTTTCAACTGTGCAATGCTGCGCACCTACTGTGCAGCACAGTTACTTGGTTCTGACTCATTCGTGGCCTTATTCCTATGACTCCTACTTATTATGACTCCTACTATACTAGTAGCACAGTCAAAGCGCAGCTATTGCTGCGCTTCTCCTGTATATATAAGCTCAGTACTTTGTGACCAAAGCCCTAAGCTTGGTCTCTTGTAGAATCCAACCTACTCTTGTCCAAACATATTCGCCTGCAAACCACTTCACTCTCACAAACTTAACCCACAACTACCTCTCCATTTCATCAACTCTCAACAAACCATCCACCATCTACTCTTCGCCTTTCCCTTCCTTTCCTAAGAGTCTCTCTTCACTCTCCTGAGAAGAGCTCTCCTCCTTTAAGACCTACCTTCCTCTACTCTCTCTGCATTGTTCAAGGTCCCCGACGGACTTGAACGCATATAGCTAGTGGAACCAGCCCTAGTCTATCCCATTACAAACTTACCCTAGCTTCTCAACAGGACCGAGTCATACTAGGAAGGGTCTATTGGCCATAACCTGTTTAGCATAAAACACTTCGACTGCTGCAGGGATCCTTACTCATTATACACGGGAACCAGCCCATTTCTTGAACGCCTCTCTATCATCGACTTGCTTTCCACTTGTGAACTGACATGGCTAGTTACCGTGACAATAGCGATATCTTGCACTGTGGGAGGGATAGCCCAGAAAATGGAAGGGAGTTGGTAATGCAAACAAAGGGAGGACTCTCTTGAGTGAAATAGGACCATCTACAGCCAGGACCTGGCCTTGGTTTGTAACAAAGCCTCAACTGTGTATCATCCTGTTTTAACTCACAAAAGCCCCTTCCACTTCATACCCTCTATCCACCTCTGTTTCCAATCAACTGCTCCTTTCTACAAGTGTACATTGCACAGGATCCTCCCTCCAATCCTTCTGACTTGGTAAAGCACCCTCCTTCCTATTGGAGTAACCCACCACATGCTAGCCACATGGTTGCTCAGCCACTCACTACCAAGACACTGGAAGGACTCCTAGACCTCATGGGACGATCTACATGATGTCATAGAGTGCCACTGACATCACAGCTAACTGAGCAACTCCACTATGACATCATATGCTCACCAAGCACTCCACAAATGACATCATTATGATATCATCGCTCCACTGTCTCCCTAATCGTCCTGAGTCACCCATAGGTCTGACACAATGAGCTTATGCCTTTAGAATCCGATTGGAGAGGTCCAAAGAGTCTGAGTTACTTTCTGTAGTTTGTACTCAGACCTATAATTAGTATATAAACCCCAATGTAGCATGGCAGTCATCAGACTGTCCATTTGTGATACTCTCATCTTCCTGGGTACTCCCCATGACTGCTCAGTTTAAAGCCCCCTCTCATCCTCAAGGTACTCTTCCATGACTGCCTTGTCTAAAGCCCCTTCACTGCACTGGCCTCCAGTCTTCACCTCTGCCTCCTGCAACGTGTACCAGTCCCCATCTGGTACCTCCTTGTCATTTGGCTCATCCTCTTGTTCAATGCCGCCTACACTGTGTACCATCTGTTCCAACCTTGCCCACCTGCTCCTGAGTCTTTAGTGATCAGCAGTATGTGTCTTGACATCTGGACAGTCTCTCATCATTCCTGTATTGACCAGCCAATGCTCAAGTGTCTACTCCCAACTCCCCCACTCTTGTCAACACTTGTCACCGACTGGGGGCGGTGTCGCTGACAAATCAGTTTACGCGCGAGATGAGCGAGACACTAAGTCTTCACAGAATTCAGGGATCTTGGAGATGATATTGCCAAGGCAAATATGTTCCGTGGAGGAGGAGGATCACGAATAAGTCCTCGCGTAGAGAAGACTTATGAGTAGGGAAGATTTTGATTGAGTTTGCTTGATGTCTTGCAAGACTACAAGTCCTGAAGTTCGAAATCCAGTGATATTTCACAGGAGAACAAGCTTAGGGCTTGTCCTCATCGAATGGCAGTCTTATATACATGCGAAGTACTATATCAAATAGTATCCTCGAGGTAGAAGCGAGGTGATTGAACTAGAACACGCAGGAAACGTCTGGTATGTGCGAGGCTGTAAGAGAGTCATGAAACACGCAGGAAACTTGAGACATGTCCAGGTAGGCTTATCCGGTTGCCGGTCCGGTCCGATTTACCGGTCCTTGTGACCACACTTCTCTGCATCTTCCTTCTCCTTTCCAACCAACTCCATGCACCACCCTCCAGCTCCTCACTGAGAACTTCGATCCAGTCAATACATCCTCGCCTCTCAATGCCATTTACTCCCCAGAAGTTTCACTGCCTTCCCCTGTCACTGACCAGCCTATTCCAGGTGACTTCATCCCTATTGGCACCCCTCCACCTGCACAGAACGAGCAACAGCAAGCAAACTGCCCTCCCTTGCCTAAGGGCTTCCTCAATTGCCCCCCTTGCTCAGCATTCAGGTTCCACCCACACCAGTACTTTGTCCTTCCCACTACCCAACATTCCCATGAGCAGTGGCAGCCCCTCCATGACTTAAACCACCAAGACTACCTGTCATGCATCCCTACCACAGATCAGTTAAGTCATCACACCTTCACCAACACCTTCACCACTGCCTTCTGTGTGTGCATTGTCCACACTTTTGTGGTGGAGCCCTCCAACACTGCCCTTGCCACTGAATACAACCTCACCCCATTTGGCATCTGTTCCTCTATAGGGATATATGCCCCGGACACTGACTTCCCCCTTGGATGACTGCATACATTTTTAACACTTCCTTGTTTAGGAAGTTACTTACACTACCCCCTATTTACTGTCCTGCTTACAAGGGCTCGTTATGCTTATCTATTGTACATGACTTCTTGGATGGACTGACTGGCCTTTGCTTATGGTTATGTACATTCTAAAGAAGGAAGTAACTGTGTATCTTTGTGTCACTATTCTACTTATACTGTAGACGCTCTATGCTTCAACCCTCAGTTACTTCATTTCTGTTTCACACCTCACATCCCTCCCAACCCTCTTGAATTAATCGAGAGTTATCATTTACAAACCATAGATCTTGCACACAGTTCTTAAAAAGTAAGAATAATCCTTGTAATGCCTCAATAATAAAGATCGAATATTGAATCAAACTTTCTTCTTGTCTTGATTAAAGTGTCTTGAGAATATGCCTTAGAAGAAGACAAAGAAGAAGACCCAATTACCAGACACATCTTAAGTCTGAATCATTATTGAACCTGGGCCTCCACTGCATTCCCTGTCACCACCTTAATGAACCTACATGATGTACCAGAAATTGAACCACCCCACAAAGACTTCCCCCACCTTATTGTCAAAGAATTCCTTGGAGTCTTACCATTTAGACAACTCATACTGTCATTTTCATGTGACCTTGCACTTGCCATTTTTGGATGTCATTTCAAGTGCAAAATCAAACTGCTATATCTCCACAGTTTCAGAACAGATTGCCTTGAAACTTTGACAGTAGAACCTTATATATGGTATCTAGGTGCAGCTAAAATATGGGAGCCTAAGGTCTCTTTTACCCACTGAGAATTCTTGAATCTTGAACTTGAACTTGGATTTTGGGATTTTCTGGGAGTGACAGGAATGACAGGTGTGATGTAAGTGACATAATAAACTAATATGAGTCTATTTCAAATATGAGTTATTTTTTGGTGTGATTTGCTGGGTTTACATGTGATATGTAAAATATTTTTTCTAACCCTTCCTTCCACTCCTTCCAAGTGGGGTATTGCAAGCATGTCATTAAGGCAGAATATGTGTCACCAATGTGTGGGTGCACATCTTTGTGCAAATTTTGTATGTGCAGCTCTGGTGAAAATGGGGCTGCAAGCACCCAGATGTTGTGCTCAAGTTGGACTGCTTGACTCCGAGTTTGACACTGACACATCATGTGTAACCCCATATATGTGAATATCCAAATGACAACAGAAAAAAATGCATATTAATTTATTATATACATCATATCACTTACATCACTTGTCAAGACTCACTGTTGAACTATCCAGTTCAAGAGTGAGGGGTAAGCTCAAAGACAAGTCAGTAGACGTCCAAGACTGCATGGGCAAGGAGTAGAGTCCAAAGCAGTAACAAGTACCAGAGTGGTATAGTTACCGGTAGAGTAGAGCAAGTATGCAGGGAAGAAGCCAGAATGGTCACAAGGGGATGGTCCTTAAAGGAGTATCCCAGGTTTGGAGAGTGCCATAAACAAATGGACAGTCTGAAGACTGTCCACTACTTTATTAAGCGCTTATATACTACAAGAGAACTGCTAAATAGGGAACAAGTCATAACCTTGTTATTGTTACAAACCAAGGCCAGGTCCTGACCAAAGATGGTCCTATTTCACTCAAGAAAGACCTCTCTCATGTTGCATTACCAACTCCCTTCCATTTTCTGGGCTATCCCTCCTGCAGTGCAAGATATCACCATTGCAAAGACACTATAACATGACCAGACACCCGTTTTCTAATTGGGTAATCATCGCGTGGCAGCCACATGGTCACCCAACCACCAAGAACCCGAAACAGTGGCACAAACTCTTAGAAACCATTGCATAACTCATCTGACGTCATCAAGGCTCCAATGACATCATGGCTGACTGAGCGACTCCACAGTGACCTCATAGGCTCACCAAACGCTCCACAGTGATATCATAATGATGTCATCGCTCCACAATGATCAGTAATGCGCTCAGTAAGCCTGAAACTTGACACAAGCAAGTTTATGCCTCTGTAGTCCTATTGGATGGTACCAGAGAGTCTAGAATAGTCCCAGTTCTTTGTAACCGACCCAGTACACTGTATATAAGCCCCAATGAAGTATGGCAGTCATCAGACTGTCCATTTGTGATACTCTCATCCTCCTGGGTACTCCCCTGCAACCGCTCAGTTTAAAGACTCCCCTCGCCTCCAAGGTACTCTTCAACGACCGCCTTGTTTAAAGCCCCTTCGCTGCACTGGCCTCCAGTCTTCGCCTTTGCCTCTTGCAACATCTACCAGTCCCCATCTGGTACCTCCTCGTCGTTTGGCTCGTCCTCTTGTTCAACGCCGCCTTCGCCGCGTACCATCTGTTCCGACCCTTGCCCACCTGCTCCTGAGTCCTTAGTGATCAGCAGTACATGTCTTGACAGTTATCAAGCACAATAGATGGATGAGTAAGAAGTCGGAGTACGCTTACTGAGCATGCTCAGTCATGCTCAGTAAGCTGCTGAGTAAGAAGGCTTCTATAGATGAGTAAGAGCCTTTACTGCCCATGTCACAAGTACCGGTACCTCGGACCGGTCCAGCAACCAGACAAGCCTACCTGGACAGGCCTCATGTTTCCCACGTGTCCTTATGACTCACTTTGCCTCGCATGTACCACTAGTTTCCAACGTGTTCCAGTATGATCGCCTCACTCCCACCTCATGCATACTATTTGATATAGTAGAACTTGTCTATATAAGCCTGTCAGTTGAAGAGAACAAGCCTTAAGCTTGTTCTCTTGTGAAATATCACTGGATTCAGCTTTGGAACTGTAGGCTTGCAAGCAATCAAGTAATTGTCTCAAAAACTCTCTCATTCTGTTAAGCCTTCAAACATGAAGACTTATCCATTGCATTTCCCCTCTGCGGTACACACTAGCCTTCGCTGTGTTGTCACTGAGACCCCCGAATCTCATGAGAACTTGTCATCTTGTTTGACTCAGTGCACACATCTCGTGTGTAAAAGGATTTGTCAGTGACACCGCCCCCAGTCGGTGACATTAGAACAGGCTTACCCTCTGAACCCTCGACCCCAAACCACATGCTCTCACAGACAATATATCAATTTCTTTCAACATGACCACAACTCGAGACTGGAGATGCAAGGGACTCAGCATACCAACCATTGAAGGACTGGCAGCCCTCAAGTGCCCATTTGAACTGCTTCCTGACCAAGAGAAGAACGTCCCCAGCATGACACCGTTCAATGATGGAGTCAACTTTCTTTCAGTACGAACGGATGGCGTACCATGGACAGGCTATTATGTCACCTGGAAGGGTGCCAAAGTAGCCTTGAGTCATCTCTATGGCCTCTGGTTCAAGATCACAAGATGTGGAGATAGATGGGAAGTGATGCGCATCGCCCGCTCAGCCTTCCACCTCGCCCAAAGCCCTCTCAGAGGGATTAACCTCACTACATTGATAGCATCGGGAGAACCTCTCCCTAGCTCCAAAGCACCAAGTCACACTCTGACACCAGGACCCACCCCACTCACTCACGCTCCAATGGAGCTCGAACCCACGACAATGCCAAACGGCTTCATCACCTCTACCGAGCCCGAACCAACCCACGTTGTCCGGAATGGCGCAAGCACCCACCCACATGTCATTTGCCAGGTTCGGAGGCTATGGAATACGACCCCCAAGCCCCAACCCCAATCCAGACGACCTCAAAATGCGCACCAGCCGTGACCGTGATATGTGTGGCCCTGACAATGGAAAACTCGAAGGCATTCCCCCTGACTTCTTCAATGGTGACCACGTGTGCACACACACATTCCTAGTTGCATTCAACAGGTTCATGTCTATGAACCATGATAGCAAGATTGCAAGAGACCCTATTATTGCCCTTTTCAGTGCACTTGGTGGAGCTTGAATTCCACCCAAATTGGCACAGAAACCCCCTCAAATGTGCGGGATAAATATCTCCCTCAAAATGGCCTCAATTCATATGAAACTTATTGTCCCTGAATCGCCTGAATGAGGGCTAGGGAGCCCATTGTTTTCATGAGATTTGAGTGAGAATTGGTGGAGCTGGACTCAAGCCACCTCCACATGTGTATTAGATGAATCACAACTCAAAATCATGGTCTATATCTATTATTTTTCCCTCATGTTGTACCCATGGGCTGTCTTGAGGCAGCCCCATAGTGTTTTTGACTCAAGTGTTGTGGTGTGCAACACTGTTTCCAGTGCAATTGGAGTCACAGCCAGCCACTCATTGCCCCTCTCACCTCTCCATTCTGACCATCCTTTGCCCTCATTCCCACCATGCCTGCTGTCTCAGCCGCATCAGTCATGCTGCTCCCTTCCAACTCACATTCGGCCCTCCACACCCGCAGTTGCAGCCACGCCAGTCACACTGCCTGCATTGACCTGCCATCAGTCTTCATTGTGTGCCGCACTCCACCATCAACATGCCAACTCTGTTAGAATACCTCAAGCTCAAGTGGGATCGGGAGGACCTCATCTCCTCCTTGTCAAGACTCCGCATGTGTGACCAGGAAGACGTAGACAAAAACTACCGGAGTTTCAGGGCAATCTGTGGCCCCTCGTCCATGTGTGCCACCTGTGCTATGAAGATTGTGATGAGTCATTCTGGCTTGGACTCCACCCAGACAACTGCCAGATGGTCTCCCAATGTCTCGGCCCCTGGCGCATGAACAAACAGCAGAGGCACTTTGTCAATTTCCGAGAAGTGTTTGACACACTAGTCAAGATATTCTCTCAGCATCCTTGCAACATTCAGTGGGAATGCAAACTCGGTTCTTGTGATGAAGACAAAAACAAAGACAATTACATCTACCCCATGCCCACACCAGCTCCTGCCGTTGTCCCTCCATCACCCATCATCGCCTTCATGTCACCCACTCCCATTGCCCCTGCGGTTCCCACCTCATCCACGATTCCCGTCACTTTGTTCACTGCCACCATCTTCGACTCACCAGCCCCACCTGCCTCTGCCAGTCCCAGCATCACCCGCATCCACCATTGTCGCCACCTCATCTATCCCCGCCACCTTAGCCTCAGCCTTGCCCACTGATGTTTTGGTGCCACCTGTTGAGATCTGCACTGCCCAGAGTCTCAGGTGTGTTGTGATGTGATCACAACTCGGATGCGTTGACGCGTCGGATCACCCGGACCGGGCATCACCAGGCTCAGCTCATACGCTGCAGCACACATTAGTTACATTGATAGAGTGATTTAGGACAATCGGTAGCTACTTACAACTGATCCTCGGACTTACTTAGTGATCTGTGATGGTAGTTAACTGTACTGCATCTAGTGGCGGTCTCAGGTACTTAAGAACGCCACAAAGTACGTAGATCACTTCAGTTTTGTGTCAACCAAACTGAAGTGAGTATTTACACTATGACATCTTATCTCACAGTACTGACGACGCGTTGTAGCTATTGTCTGATAGGTACATTATTTATATCAGTTTTGTGTCAACCAAACTGAACTATTGTCTGATAGATCTGCCTGCGATCTTATCATCTGCTGCTATCTAATCACACATACTGCGTCTATTTTCAACACCACCCGCCACTTCAGCCCTCACAGCCTCATCTGCCACCCCTGCCTTCATCTCATCTGCTCCCGCGCCCTCAGTCATCTCATCACCCTCAGTCTCATCCGCTGCCTCATCTGCTGCCATTCTGGGACTAGTCCCAGCCATTGCTCCATCCCCACCGTCCACCGCCATGCCCTCCATCATTGCCTCTGCTCCGTCCACCTACATTGTTGCCCCAGCTCCATTTGGTGCCGCCTTCCCGGTCTCACCCTCAGCCTTTGTCTCAGCGCCAGCTGCCTTAGTAGTAGTTTTGCGCAACACCAGCACCACAGCACCATCACCACCTCTCATCATCAGCACCACCCCAGAAGACCAGGAAGGCCCTGGCCACGAAACTTAGCCACAACACTGCCACAACAGGAGCAGAAGCCGCCGCCACACCACTGCTGCAGGAGAAGCAGCTGCCAATGCCAACAGCACACTGCATGCCACCTCCCACATCACCTCCCTGTCCATTTGTGCACTCTCGCCCATGTCTGCTGCCAACACCTGCAGTGGAGACAACCCCACCACCACCATTGCAAGACAACAATTGCCACCACCATCACAAGCCGCCCCACGCATCCTCCTTCTCAAGTCCTTGCCACCTATGCCTCTGTCTACAAACTCATGCTCGCTGCCTATGCCTCTGCTCCTCGTCCACGCCTGCTGCCAATGCCTGCAATGGAGACGACCATGCTGCTGCCACCACAAGACAACACCAGCGCCATGCAGCCGCCATCTCATCACCACCATCCTCATCTCCATCGCCTCCATCTCCCATTGCCATTGCCTCTTCCATCGTCACCATCGTTGATCGCCACCTTTGCGCCTTCCAGCAGCACAAGCAGCCGCCACCGCCACCTCAGTTCAGATGCAAAAGGCTCAAAACACTCGCATTCAGACGCTTGACTGAGGACAGTCAAAGTTTCAAGCCCCTGGGAGGTGTAAGGTAGCCATATGGCTGGCCATGGAATGACATGTGGGAAATGCAATAGGACATGATGCCTCCTCCTATCCTTTGCCACCTCCCTCTCATTCCAGGCCATCCACCGGCCACACACCACAAGCCACCTCATGTGTGACATCGAGACCTCAATCGCATCGCCCAGCCCTCGCCACTGACCACGTGTGCTGTGTTCATGTCTCAAGCCTTTCATGACTGCCTCAACCATCTCGACCAGTCTTGATTCACTTTCATGCCTTTCATCTCTAGTACCTCTCTCCTGTATATAAAAACACCCTAGCTACTCTGTAGTAGAAAGAGTTCAGAATAGGGGCTGGCCACAACTCCGATTGCACTGGAAACAATGTTGCACACCACAACACTTGAGTCAAAAACACTATAGGGCTGCCTCAAGACAGCCCATGGGTACAACAACATGAGGGAGAAATAATAGATATAGACCACAATTTTGAGTTGTAATTCATCTAATACACATGTGGAGGTGGCTTGAGTCCAGCTCCACCAATTCTCACTCAAATCTCATGAAAACAATGGGGCTGCCTAGCCCTCATTCAGGCGATTCAGGGACAATAAGTTTCATATGAATTGAAGGTGTTTTGAGGGAGATATTCATCCCACACATTTGAGGGGGTTTTCTGCACCAATTTGGGTGGAATTCAAGCTCCACCAAGTGTGCTGAAAATGGCAATAAAAATGTAAGTGATATGTCTGAGGGGGAAGTCAGCATCTGGGGCATATATCTTGACGTTAGAACAAATGCCGAAAGGGGGTGAGGCTATATTCGGTGGCAAGGGCAGCATTGGAGGGTTCCACAGCAAAAGTGTGGACAATGCGTGCATGAAACAGTGGTTGTGAAGGTGTTGGTGAAGGCGCAATGAGTTAGTTGATCAGTGGTAGGGATGCATGACAGGTAGTCTTGGTGGTTTAAGTTGTGGAGTGGATGCCACTGCTTGTGGGAGCGGTTGGTACTGAGAAGGATGAAGTACTGGTGAGGATGGAACTGAAATGCTGTGCAAGGGGGACGATCAAGGAAGCCTTCAGGCAAGGGAGGACGGTCTGCTTGCTGCTGTTCATTCTGTGCTGGAGGGGGAGTGCTGATGGGGACAAAGTCGCCTGGAATGGGCTGGGCAGTGGTAGGAGATGATGAGGGAGCCATTGGGGAGTACAAGATGCTGAGGGGTGAAGATGTGTCGACTGGATCAAGGTCTTCAGTAAGGAGATGAAGGGCAGTGCGTGGAGTGGGTTGGAGAGAAGGGAGACGCAGGGAGGTATTGACAAGAGTGGGGGAGTTGGGAGTAGACACTTGAGCATTGGCTGGTCAATACAGGAATGATGAGAGACTGTCCAGATGTCAAGACACATACTGCTGATCACTAAGGACTCAGGAGCAGGTGGGCAAGGGTTGGAACAGATGATACGCAGCATAAGCAGCATTGAACAGGAGGACGAGCCAAATGACGAGGAGGTACCAGATGGGGGCTGGTAGGTGTTTGCAGGAGGCAAAGGCAAAGACTAGAGGCCAGTGTAGCGAGGGGGCTTTAAACAAGGCGGTTGTTGAAGAGTACCTTGAAGACGAGAGTAGACTTTAAACTGAGTGGTCACAGGGGGAGTACCCAGGAGGATGAGAGTATCACAAATGGACAGTCTGACAACTGCCATGCTACATTGGGGCTTATATACAGTGTACAGGGTCGATTACAAAGAACTGGAACTATTCTAGACCCTTTGGTACCATCCAATAGGACTATAGAGGCATAAACTCGCTTGTGTCAAGTTTCAGGCTTACTGAGCATATTACTGATCATTGTGGAGTGATGACATCATTATGATGTCACTGTGGAGCGCTTAGTGAGCCTATGAGGTCACTGTGGAGTCGCTCAGTCAGCCATGATGTCATTGGAGCCTTGATGACATCAGATGAGTTATGCAACAGTTTCTAAGAGTTTGTGCCACTGTTTTGGGTTCTTGGTGGCTGGGTGGCCATGTGGCTGCCACACAATGATTACCCGAGTAGGAAACGAGGTGCCTGGTCGTGTTATAGTGCCTTTGCAATAGCAATATCTTGCACCACAGGAGGGGTAGCCTCAAGAAACGGAAGTGAGTTGGCAATGCAAAGTGAGGGAGGTCTCTCTTGAGTGAAATAGGACAATATACGGCCAGGACCTGGCCTTGGTTCATAACAATGATGGTGAGAATGCTGTCAAATCCTTTTGATTTGGGTAGATCAGTGATGAGGTCCATTGATATGTATTGGAATGGGCCTTGTTCTACATGTGTGTCGAGTGGAAAAGTTGTGGCCTTTTTTCTAGGTAGGTTAGTTTTAGATTCTTGACATTTGGCACAACCTTTGACATATTGTTCTACAAACTGTAATAGTCTAGGTCCTTCATAGTGTTGCTTGACTAAGTCCCATGTCTTGGCTATTCCAGGGTGTCCTGTGGGTGGGGCATCATGTTATTGTCAGTAAGATTTCTCATTGTTTGACTGGTTTATTGGGTAGGTAAAATTTTCATGTCAAAATTTTGGGTGGAAGAAGGGTAGTTTTTTGTTATTCTACCCCCTTGTTAAGGTCTTTGCAACAAGAAAGAGTGTTGGCAATGGTATGGGTGTGTCCTGGGACATGTTCCATAGTCATGTTGAAGTCTTGCATGTATTGCATCCATCTTGCTTGTCATCCTGTCAACCTTTGTGGTTCTTTGAAGTATGTAAGATTTTTGTGGTCGGTTCTTATTCTAACTGGTTTGTCTGCTCCTAGAAAGAATGGTCAACTGCTTTTTAGGCTGAAAATGATGGCAGCTAATTCTTTGTCATGTGTGTCATAGTTTCTCTCTGTATTAATAGTGTTCTTGAATAGAATGCTATGTGGTGGAGTCCATCTTCATGTTCTTGAGAAATGACTGCTCCTATAGCGAATCCAGATGCATCAGTATCAAGGATAAATTGTTTGGTCCAGTCTGGTGTTTGTAAGACTGGGTAGGATATGCATGTTTCCTTTAGTGCTTGAAACACCTGTTCTTCTTTGGGTGTCCATTCCCATTGTCTATTCTTTTTGTGAGGTCGTTGAGGGGTCTGGCTTTTATTGAAAAGTTTGGGATGAAGTTGCAGTAGAAATTGCAGAATCCTAAAAAACTTTGAACTTCTTTCAATGTTTTTGGCGTGGGCCAGTCTTTGATTCCTTTGACTTTGACTGGGTCCATAGTTATCTTTCCTTCGCCAATAATTACTCCTAGGTATTCAACCTTCCTTTTGTGGAACTGACATTTCTCTGGCTTAAGGTATAGGTCATGTAGCTTTAGTTTTGTTAGGATATGTTCGACTTTGGATTGGTGTTCTTTTTCATCATCTTGTGTTGCAATAATGATATCGTCCATCATGGTTTGGAAGGTTGCAGGGGAGTTGGTTAGTCCAAAGAACATTACTGTTGGTTCGGTCAGTCCCTCACTAGTCTTGAAGGCGGCTTTCCATTCATCTCCCTTTTTGATTCTGATGTTGTTGTTGCCCCATCTGATATCAAACTTGGTAGAGAGTTCTTTATCTGCTAGGGCATGTATCAATTCTGGGATTAAGGGAAGAGGGTAGATGTTAGGTATTGTCCATTTGTTTAGATTTCTTAATCTTGTACTGGTTGAAACTTGCCATCTTTCTTCTTAATTAGGAAGAAACCGCTTGCATATGGTGAGTTAGACCTTCTAATTCATTTTAGTCATAGATTTTGTTCAAGGAATTTTCCTTGTTCTTCTTTTTCTTTGGGTGAGAGGGGATAAACTCTACAATTGATTGTAGTGGGGGCATCTGACTTCAAGGTCAATGGCATGGTCCCATTTTCTAGGTTCAGGGAATCTCTCTGATTCTCGTTCCATGAAAACTTGACCATATTTGTGGTATTGAGGGGGGACTATTTGTTGCCAGGTTTATTGTTTTGTTTCCATTTGTGACTCTGCCAACTGTTGGGCAATTGTGGTCTTTCGTAGTTGGGTTTGTATCCAAAGCTCATCGCCTTCTTCCCATATGGTAAGGCTTTTTATCCAATCTGGTGTGTCTTGATCTCCAGATAAGGTTATCCTTCCCATTAATGTTCCTTCAGTCCAATTAATTTTGGGGTTTGTCGACTGAAGGAAGGGATAGCCTAGGATCAGTTCATCTTGTCCAATATCAGCTACAAGGAACTGATGTCTGTTCTTCTGTCCCAGTAGTGTCAATTGTAGGTCTACTGCTTGGGTGATTTTTCCTAGACAGTTGGGGGTATTGTCAACATTTTTCACTACTCTGGGTGTTGATAGTTTTTGTGTTTTTAGTTGGAGTTCTTTAGTCAACTTTGGGGAAATAAAACATTCAGTTGCCCTGCTGTCAATTAATGCAGTTTTCTTTTTGGCTTTTGAGGTTCCAACATACATTGTCAAATTGACCTGCATTGACTTTTTTATAGTGTTATATACATTGGTGATACCTAAGGCCCAAGCGATCACCAATATGCTCAGGCATCCAAAAAATCCTTTTCTTTGTTGTTATCGGTCTCTCCAGTCAACATCTTGATAAACTCCTCCCTCTCTTCTTTAGAGAGGGCTTTAGCAGCCTTTGCGACTTTGGCAGTCGCACTTTCTTCAACGATTTCAATGACGGAGGATTCAGATGTGGTGGTGGTCACCTCCACCACATGGGTGTGTGTCATTTCGCGTTTCAATTTTGTGGGGCAATCTCTGGCAAGTTGTCCCTGTTTTTAGCAGTGCAAACATCTGCCTTCGGCGTGATGTTTTTCTTTGTTGGCTTTGGTGATGGCTTTACGTGCTGCACTGGCGCTAGTGTCCATCGCATTCGGGTCATGGGGTGGAAGGCAAGTGCAAGGCATGGTTGCATTCGTTGAATTGTTTGTGCGTGTTCCCCATGTAGAAAGGCGGGCCCAGGGTCAATTTGGGTTTGCGTTGCAGTTATGCGTATTGGCGTGATCTGTAAGGACTGCATGTTTATGCATCCAGATCCGGTGTTGTTTTTGTGCACTGGAAATCCACTCTTGGAACATAACAGGGTCTTCTTGGTTGATGATAGCTTCAACCAGGGGTTTGGGAAGTCCACACATGAACAGTCTCATGACCATTGGGTCGTCAGTGTGCAAAGATCCATGGCGCGCGAGTAGTTCAAAATTTGCAATATACTCATCAAGATTGTTTTCTTTCATTCTGAGTTCGTGTAGCTGGTCCTGCGCGTGCTCACGTTTGGTGTAGTTGGTGAACGCTCATCTAAATTGTTGTTCCATAGCTTGCCAGGCTGTTAGTCCGAAGGGAATTTTGTCTGGGTCAAGCATAACCTTTTCAAGCCATTCGTCCATGGCTTCGACCCATCCGTCAACATGAGGTCCTTCCATAAGTGACAAGAAGTAGGCGCATTTTTTGATGGGGTTCTGTGCGATTTTGCTGTCAAAGTTCATTCTCGTGAACCTTTGAAACACAGTAAGGAATGCGTGGGTGCACGTGCGGTCGCTGTTGAAGGCCTTTGGAGGAACACCTTCGAGTTTACCGTTGTCAGAGGGGCATTTGTCACGGCCGTACATGGCACACATGTTGTAGTCATTGGGGTCCAGGCTCGGAGGTCATCTTCCGTGCCCTCTGAAGCCTTGGAACAAGGCGGGTCAGGGAAAGGCTCACATCATGCCGGACAATGTGAGTTGCTGTGGGACGGGTGCTTCGGGTTCATCGTTGGCGACTTGTATGTCTGTCACGACAGGGGCTTCTTGTTCCATTGGTTCTGTGGGTGCAGGTGTCGACTCATGAGTTGATCGTGGCACTGGTTCTCCAGAAGTGATCAGTGCCTCCATGTCTAGTCCTTCAAGGGGGTCAAATTTCAGTTCGAAAATGGGGCGTGTGACACAAATGGCGGCGAAGTAATCTTCACATCATTTGAGTTCAAACTATACTCTGTAGAGTGTTCTGAGGCCTACTTTGGCTTGCTTATAGGGTGCAAAGAACCTGGTCCATGGGGTAGGGTCCACTCCTAGCTTTCAGAATAAGGTGTTCTGTCTGAATTGTTCTGGGACAAGGCCAATGTCAGTATCTGGGTTCAGTTTGAACAGGAGTCTCAATTGTCCTAGTCCTTGAGTGGTAGGCTTTCCTTGGCCTTTGTATCTCCAGTCTCTAGCCATAGAGGTCATGTTTCAAAGGAAAAAAATTGGTGTATTCTGGTGGGTGCGTGGGTACGCATTTGGGGTCAAGGGTTTGAGAAGAGGGAAGCTTGTTCTAATGTCACCAACTGGGGGCGGTGTTGCTGACAAATCAGTTCACGTGCGAGATGAGCGCAGAGAGTTGAGCAAGACACTAAGTTCTCGCAGATTTCGGGGATCTTGGAGACAATATTGCCAAGGCAAATATGTTCCGCGGAAGGGGAAGGTTACAAATAAGTCTTTGCGTTGAGAAGACTTATGAGTGGAAGGAATTTCAGATGAATTGCTTGATGTCTTGCAAGCCTACAAGTCCTGAAGTTCGAAATCCAGTGATATTCACAGAAGAACAAGCTTGAGGCTTGTTCTCGTTAATCAACAGTCTTATATACATTCAGAATGCTATATCAAATAGTATTCATGAGGTAGCAGTGAGGCAGCTGTGTGTAGAACATGTGAGAAATGTATGGTATCTGCGAGGCTGAATGAGTCATAAAAATGCACAGGAAACATGAGACATGTCCAGGTAGGCTTGTCCGGTTGCTGGTCTGATCCAATGTACCGGTTCTTGTGACAGCCTATCAACTTCAACTTCCACCATCAATGAAGATACACGATGTCTTCCACATCAACTTACTTCTCCCTTACATAGAAATGGAGGAGTATGGCACACCATTTACACGCCCCCCTCCAATCATCAAAAACAAGGAAGAATACGAAATTGAAGCAATCCTCGATGTAAGAAGGTTTGGGCGAACACGCAAACTGCAGTATTTGGTACACTGGAAAGGATATCTGTCATCAGATGACTCATGGGTCAATCACCATGACCTTAATGCCCCGGAACATCTAAAAGAATTTTACTCTGCCACGGCTGGACAACCCAATATATAAAAAGGACCACCATCCACAACCAATGATTCCTCACCTCCCATCCCACCACACTCCAAGCATGTCCTCTACGCTCAACTCCCCTACTGCCTCCTCTGCTGCACTCGTCCCAACTCCCCCACACTCTCCTACTCTAATCCCTCTACCAATTTCCAGAGAACCATCTCCCTCTACCGCCACTGTCATTAATGCCCAACTTCTAGTCCAACGTGCCATATGACATGCAGCAATGATAGCACAAGCTCAAGAACTATGGCACAAGGAAACCCTGCCTGTCATACTTTGCGCCTTTGGTACTCAATCCCTCACTCGTGGAGCTAGTCCCTCCAGCCGACGCTCCCTGTCATACCACATCTGAACCCCCTCTCCTGACCCCATCCCTATTCCCCCTCAACTCAACTCCCCTATTCCCCAAATCGACAAACCTTACTACCCTCAATGAGAACCTCACACCACGTGAACAGGATGACCCTCCCTCCACTTATACACTACCTCTTGCTCCAGGATCCGACAATCTGGCCAAGTTACAAGAACTAGGAGAAGGATGGATGGAAGGAAGTCTAGGACTAGACATCTTAATCCCAGACCCAGGAAACAAAAACGACACCATTCCCCCATGATTCATCATTCCTGATCTTGTCAATGGCTTCCCCTCCATCACTGCTACATATGGTCCAGGCTGCCCCACTCATCGAATCTCTATTCGAGCCTGCGCAGACCCTTACCCACACACTCTGCTCACCACTAAAGATGCCTTCTTGTTTCAAGAAGGGACCAGACATACCAAAGCAGTGAACGAAGCACTCACACACGAAAGAGACCTATCTCTTGAAGCAGAAGTCCTTCATTACCACTTTGCCACAAAGAAAGTGCAACAAATGGCTAATGCACTTGTCATGGCCAGGGGACGCTATCATGACATGCTCTGGGAGATTCAAGATTCTGAAGTAAAATTGGTGAAAGCCAATGCTAAGTCTTGACTCAAGCCAAGAATCCTGTTCCAATCCATGCCACAGCTGACCAAGCAAGAGCACAACAACGCCAAAGAGACCATTCTTGACCCTTGGTATCAATTCGCCTCCTGCACTTCCAACAAATGCACTTGGTGCCTCAATGGAGGACACGACATGGTTGATTGTCCAAAAATCACCACCTGTGTCCTATGCAATCAACATGGACATAAAGCCAACCTCTGTAGAACTCCCCATCATTGCTGCAAACCCCACAAAATATGTCAAGTCCCTTGAGATCAACTTCACTATGACACTCATCGTTGCATCTCTAACGTTCACCCCTACTTGGGCTAGACCTTAACAAGGGGGTGATGTCACAGAACTGGTACCTCAGACCAGACCGGCAACCAGGCTAGCCTACCTGGACAGAATCATGGCTACCTCGTGATTGATGACTCTTATCTCTGACTCGTGTATACCAGTACTTTCCAGCATGTTCTCAATTGATTGCCTCACTTCTACCTTGAGGATGCCATTTGATATAGCATTCTATTTGTATATAAACCTGCCTGCCAAGGAGAACAAGCCTCAAGCTTGTTCTCCTGTGAAATACACTGGATACTGGCTTTGGATCTTGTAGGCTTGCAAGTACTCAAGCAATTGTCTCTAAGAGTATCTCAAGCCTCTAAGTCTTTGAATGCAAAGACTTATCATCCACTTCCCCTCTCCACAGAACACAGGTGCTTCAGCATTGTCATCTCCAAGATCCCCGAAACTCGTGAGAACTTTGCATCTCACTCAACTTGCAACTCACTATGCTCGTCTTGTGCATGAATGGATTTGTCAGTGACACCGCCCCCAGTCAGTGACAACTACTCAGGTCTTCCACAAGTATCCTTCAAATTCTGCTGGTGAAATAGCAAAGTCATTTATCTCTTTCATGGGATGTTGATAAACTACAAAGGGTGTTGTTCTTAAATGCCAAGCTTGTGTACAATAGTTCTTGAACTCAAGTAGTTCTCTCTTTGATCACATAGGTAGGTTAAGAGCTAAGAAAGATTGTTCTGGTAAATAGGAATGTAGTTCAGGATTTCTAATATCGATACTGTCAGGGGATTTGACAAAAGGTGAGGCAAAGGGTTGGGGAGGTATGACTGGTGTAGGAATATGACTGGTAAACAACAGTACATATGCGTCAGGGGGAGTAGGAGGCAATGGTCTTTCAACAAGGAATCCCCTTGTGTTGGAGACTGTCTTTCTAGAGGGAACTTGAGACGATGCTCATCTTCTGTGTCAGGAGCCAGATTTACTAGAATGGGAGATGGTAATCACCTGGTGTCCACAAGGTGATTCCATTAGGAGTAGGAGGTGTTTCCAGTCAATAGCCACACGTGCATTCCTGGCTGGTTGGGACAGTGGTTTGGATTGGTGTGAGGGGTCAAGGTGTCATGAACCATTCTCTGGAGAGGGCCCTTGAAGGACCCTTCCTTATGAGAGGAAACCCAGCCTCTATGGTGTCACCCTGTTCACACGAGCAAAAGGGTTGAGTAGAGGTGTCCACAATATCGCACGTGCATTGTCGCACAAGCAATTCTTTGCACAATCAACATACAGCAAACCCCACTTAATGGCAACCCTTTTAGCAATAAAGGACAATATTAGGGCCTTCCTAAGGACCCTTTAGGACGACTCTAGGTGCTCTACAATAGGCACTAACACAGTATCAAAGACCCTGCAACGTGTTATTAGACTAACTCTAATAACTATAGAACGAACTATAAGGCAATACTAAGGACCTTAATAGAAGTATTAGGGTCGACCTGAAGGACCCTAATAGAACTATATAAGGGGCCTTATAAGATAACACTATTCCCTAGACCAAACTACAAGTCCTCAAATGACCGGCCCTAAACTAACTAAACAGAAAATGAATCAGGTGCTTGCATGTGTACTAAAGCAGTGAACACATGGACAGTGAAGGCTCTTACTCATCAAGAGAAGCCTTCTTACTCAGCAATTTACTGAGCATGACTGAGCATGCTCAGTAAGCGCACTCCGACTTCTTACTCATCACTCTATTGTGCTTGATAACAAGGTTATGACTTGTTCCCTATTTAGCAGTTCTTTTGTAGTATATAAGCACTCAATAAAGTAGCGGACAGTCCTCAGACTGTCCATTTGTTTACAGCACTCTCTATCCCTGGGGTACTCCTTTAAGGACCGTCCCCTGTTGAGATCAGCACTGGCCTGAGCCCCAGGTGCATTGTGATGCAATCACAACTCTGATGCGTTGACATGTTGGATCACCTGGACCAGGTATTACTGGCTTCAGCTCATACACTGCAGCACACATTAGAGACATTGATTAGATGATTTCGGACAATTGGTAGCTAGTTACCACTGATCCTCGGACATACTTAGTGATCCATAATGGTAGTTAGCTGCACTGCACTTAGTGGTGGTCTCAGGTACTTAAGAACGCCACAAAGCATGTAGATCACTTCAGTTTTGTATCAACTAAACTGAAGTGAGTACTTAGTCTATGATATCTTATCGCTCTGTACTGATAACATGTTGTAGCTATTGTCTGATAGGTACATTATTTATATCAGTTTTGTATCAACTAAACTGAACTATTGTCTGATAGATCTGCCCATGATCTTATCATCTGCTGCTATCTAATCACACACACTGTGCATTTTCAACATCCCCTTGTGACCATTCTGGCCTCTTCCCTGCATACCTGTTTGACTCTACCAGTAACTATACCTCTTTGGTATCTGTTACTGCTTTGGACTCTACTTCTTGCTCACGCTGTCTTGGACATCTATTGACTCATCTTTGAGCTTACCCCTCGCTCTTGACCTGGATAGTTCAACAGTGAGTCTTGACACAAGGGACAAGACTTGAAGCTTCTAGGATTGCTGGAACTGAATAATATGTAGGGGGACCAGTATATGAGGCATCTGGGCTGGTAATTGCCCAAGGTTGGTCATAATCTGCATCATATCACCAGGAGTTAGTTTCCCAATCAAAGGTGTTGTGTATTCCTGGCACAATAGCAAGTTGAACATAAGATTGGTCCTCCCTTTGTATCCTGTTAAGATGCAGGTGGTAGAACTGGACTGTGAGGTGATAGTAGCTGATATATGTCCAAGCCAAATAGAATAGATGATATCCTGTTCTTAAGGAATGAACAATGGTGTGGTGGTGTGGTTGAATGACTCTGGTCCAGAGGTTCAATTCACTGGTTTGTAGGGATTGGTAGTCAACTGGTTGTCCTTGAATGTTCTTTGCTTGAGCAAGGTGCCAATATAATAGTTGTTGTCATGCTGGTGGTAGAAGTCGACTAAGGGTTTCAAGATACAATGCATGTTTGTCATGGTTTAAGAGTTGTCCAAATGGTAAGACTCCAAGGAAATCTGTGACAATAAGGTGGGGAAAGTCTTCATGAGGAGGTTCAATCTCTGGTCCATCATGTAGGTTGGTTAAGGTGGTGACAGGGAATGCAGTGGAGGACCAGGTTCGATAATGGTTCAGACTTAAGACGTGTCTGGTAATAGCATCTTCTTCTTTGTCTTCTTCTAAGGTGTATTCTCGAGGCACTTTAGTTAAGACAAGAACAAAATTTATTCAACCTTTATTGAAGCATTATAAGGATGTTTCTTGATTTTATGAACCATGCACAAGATCTATGGTTTGTAGACAATAACTCTCAATTAATTTGAGAGGGTTGGTAGGGATGCAAGGCATGAAGCAGGAGCGAAGTAACTGGGGGTTGAAATGTAAGGTGTCAACTGTGTAAGTCAAGTAGTGGTGCAGAGATACACAGTTACTTCCTTCTTCAAAATGTAAGTAACCATACAAGAAAGCTAGGTGTCCATCCAAGAAATTGTGTACAATAGACAGACAGAATGATCCCTCATAAGCAGGGCAGTAGATAGGTGTTAAGATTCTCTTGATTCTCCAACGGTCATCTGTTTCCACTGACTCGTCTATGATTACTCGTGTGTCTGCTTATCAATCTGGCTTACTGATTGCTTACTGATTGGCTTACTGATACTAGGAAAGAATGACTCACGCGTGAGTCATTTCCAACATTCTGAATTGCGCTTTCTGTATTTGAATACTACTGGTTCTCAGCTATGTGCTCCCCGAGTTTCGTACGAATCGGATCAGTAGTTATCGAGATATCGTATAAATAGTCTGTGGTACCAAGAAGTCGAGCCTTACAACTTTCACAAGATAATCATCTTGTCAACCGATCTAAACAAATTATAGTGCAGACTCTACCTGAAAGAGGCCCCTCTCTTTTCTACATTCAATCTTCCTGAGATAATATCAAAGGGTTCGAAGTCTAGTGCTTGAACTATATCAAGCAACTCTTTCAACAGAAGAGTCGGTACTAAGATCTGTCAGATCTTAACAATAGGGGGCAAGGTAGGAAGTTTCCTAAACAACAAAGTATTAAATATGTATGCAAGGTGTCCAAGGGGAAAGTTAGAGTCCAGTGTGTATATTCCTACAGAGGAACAGATGCTGAAAGGGGTAAGATTGTACTTGTCAGTGGCAAGGGCAGTGTTGGAGGGTTCCACCACAAAAGTGTGGACAATGTGTGCACAAAACACAGTTGTGTAAGTGTCTGTGAACATGTGACAACTTAGCTGGTCTGTGGTGGGGATGCATGTGAGGTAGTCCTGGTGATTCAAGTTGTGTAGGGGTCACCACTGTTCGAGGGAACAGTTGGTGGTAGGGAGGACAAAATACTGATGGGGGTGGAATCAAAATGCAGAACAGGCAGGGAAATCAAGGAATCCCTCAGGCAAAGGGGGACAGTTCACTTGTTGCTGGTCATCCTGGGCTGGTGGAGGAGTACCAATGGAGACAAAGTCACTTGGGATGGGCTGATTAGTGACAGGAGAGGGAGGTGGGACTTTGGGGAGTAAATGTTGCTAAGGGGGGAGGATGCATCCACTGGTTCGAAGTTCTGTGTGAGGAGGTTGAGGGCAGCACGTGGATTGGGTTGGAAAGGGGAAGAGAGGTGCAGGGAAATATTGACAAGGGTAGGAGAGTTGGGAGTAGACACTTGAGCATTGGCTGGTCAATACAAGGATGATGAGAGACTGTCCAGATGTCAAGACACATACTGCTGATCACTAAGGACTCAGGAGCAGGTGGACAAGGGTCAGAACAGATGGTATGCAGTGTAGACGGCGTTGAACAAGAGGACGAGCCAAATGACAAGGAGGTACCAAATGGGTACTGGCAGATGTTGCAAGAGACAAAGGTCAAGGTTGGAGGCCAGTGTAGTGAGGGGGCTTTAGACAAGGTGGTCATAGAAGAGTACCTTGGAGACGAGGGAAGACTTTAAACTGAGCAGTTGCAGGGGAGTACCCAGGAGGATGAGAGTATCACAAATGGACAGTCTGATGACTGCCATGCTACGTTGGGGCTTATATACTAATTACAGGTCTGAGTATTAACCACAGAAAGTAACTCAGACTCTTTGGACTGCTCCAATCAGATTATAAAGGCATAAACTCATTGTGTCAGACCTATGGGTGACTCAGGATGATTAGGGAGACAGTGGAGCGATGATATCATAATGATATCATTTGTGGAGTGCTTGGTGAGTGTATGATGTCATAGTGGAGTTGCTCAGTCAGCTACGATGTCAGTGGTGCTCCATGACATCATGTTGATTGTCCCAAGAGGTCTAGGAGTCCTTCCAGTGTTTTGGTAGCGAGTGGCTGAGCAACCATGTGGCTAGCACATGGTGGGTTACTCCAATAGGAAAGAGGGTGCTTTAGCGAGTCAGAGGGATTGGGGAGAAGGATCCTGTGCAGTGTACGCTTGTAGAGAGGAGCAGTTGATTGGAAACAGAGGTGGATAGAGGGTACAAAGTGGAAGGGGCTTTTGTGAGTTGAAACAGGATGATACACAGTCAAGGCTTGGCCTCAGTTCACAACAGCACTTGTCTTTGGTAGTTGTTTGTGTGCTCGTCTCACCTGAGGTCATGGCCCAGTAACATCCACCACCACCACTGTGAGCCAGTGCTTGCATGGTGGAAGGGGGGGTGCTAGGTTGAGCCTTGCTGGTTGTTGGAGAGGGGCTGGAATGTGGTTCCTGCCCTCCATCGTGCTGGTCCTTGCCATCTCATCATTGTCCTGCCCCCCCATTGTTGTTAGCACCCACACTTCCCCTGTGAGCAGTGGCTCACAGTGGCAGGGGTGGGCACTGGGCTGTGGTCTTGTTGTTGTCCCTCTCCTTCCCCCTCCTGTCATCATGCCCCTTCTGTTGTCATTGGTGTCATCTGGTCCTCATCCTTGCTGTTCCCTTGTCCTTCCCCTCCTTGTCATATCCATGTTTAGAGCTTCAAAGTCCAGTTAAGTCCGGTTTTTCCCACGATTTTGGTGTGACCAAGACCATGACTGGCTACTGGTTTGCCAAATCTACAAAAAACCAGACTGGACCGCATGTGACCAGTTCCATTCAGTCATTTGCAGTCAATTGACCAGTTCAGACCAGTCTTGACCCAGGAACAGCTGTGCTCGTGCTCTCACATTCGCATTATCATTGCCACTTGCCACACTTGTGACCATGCTGCCACTGCCCTCTCTCTCATGTTGCTGCCACTTTCCACCACCACCCTTGTTGCATCCACTGTAAGGTGGATTCCCACTGGCTTGGGAATCACACGGTGTGCTACTTTCACATGCTCCCTCCCTCACACATGCTGGGCCAATTCCAACACAACACATGAATCCATGATGACACACAACTGAACTTCCCATGTGCACAAAAATCGTGTGTTACACTGTATGCTTTTTTCTTCTTTTGTAACTTTCTCTCATCCGGCTGTAAGGTGTCTGAGCCCGCTGACCTGGGAAACTCTCATGACTTGCACTCGCCCCCACCTCCCACACGTCATCTCTCCCTCCACTCCTTCATCCAACTGCCTGCCACTCTTTTCCTTTCATATTCTCCTTCCCTCTTGCACCAATTCCTCAACATCACCACCACGTTGCCAACTCTGCGCCCAGAAACAGCAACAGTGGCTCATCCCAATCAACTCTGACATCACCCATTCACCCTGCACCTTGCGCTCCCCCTATCCACATTCATCCCTTGCGCCACTAGTCTCTTTGTCTGCCTCATGCTCCCCACCTTTTCATCATATCACTCTCGCCCGTCATCGATTCCCTTTCATCCCACTCTCACATCTCCATCATCATTCATGAATTGTCATCCTCGCACCCATCACACAATTACACATGGACCCCATTGATGCATTTGCCGTCATCATCATCACTCAATCCGAGGGCTCATTGCCCACAGCACCTCGCCTGTTTGTCCTTGCCACACCACCTTGCGCTCGTGGACTCACATTCAAAGGAATAGGATTCTCATGTAGTTGTCTCCTCATTCATGTTGATTATCTGACTCTCTCTTACTTTTTGCTACAGTATTTAAGGCTACTAGCTACAGTCTCGAACAAGAGTTGCATTTCACAGTTTCTTGTGATCTATTGCACCCACGTTTGCCCTCTCCTCATTCACCTGTGTAAACAATTCTCTCAAGAACACACACAAACACACACTCTCTCTCTCACGCAGGTGCTCCTCTGGAGTATCGGGCATCGATCCGGGGCATGACCTTGCTCTCAGCTCATCCCTAGTCTGTACCCGCCCTCAGATCAAGTCCCATGGACTACGCGTGCCCGTTCCAGCGCACTACACAGCCAATCCCTAACTTGAAACCCTGATGGCATGCAACGCGTCTTTTCCTGCGTGCACAATTTTCATGCATTGAGCTGTGTATGTTTTTTTTTCCCCCTCTTTCTTTCGGTTTCACGGCTTTCTGATTCATTCTGCTTTGCAGGCTGCATTTTTGCATGTTCGTATTCGTCCCATGCCCATGCACCACAGCCCATCACCGCCATGCCTCCTCTCTCACCTCGTCTCACCTTGTCTCCACCGCTCCCTCGAACACAAACAGAACCTCTAGGTATAGGAAGAGGTTCACATTATGACAGGTTATGACCAGTCATCTGTTGTCAGGTGAATCACTGACTGGTCATGGAATCACATGTGAAACTGCGATGGACAATCAGGACATGATGCTCCATCCCTTTTATCCTTCGCCACCAACCAAACGCCCATGCTACCACCTTGCACCTGACGTCAAGACCTCGACTGCATCGCCTGCCCCTCCCCACTGACCACACATGCACTTCATGCCCCAGCTCAGGCGACATGTTTGCATCTCAAGCCTTTCACCATGGCCTCGACTGCCTCACCCAGTCCTGATCCTCTGATTCCCTTTCACCATTCCATTTCCTTTCATTATCTTCTACTCTTTGTATTTCCCCCATGTATATAAAACCCTTAGTTACTCTGTAGTAAAGAGAGAGAAGAAGAAGATCCCCTTTCCTTTGACATCTGCCTCTGCTCAAATGAAGAACTTAACAACCATGCATGTGATACCAGCTCCTCTCTCCCCTTCTTGCTCCCACCTCAGGTGTCTCAGTCAATGTCCACTTACTGGTCCAACAGCCCCACTCTTTCACACTCATGCATCCCTGGACACACCACACTGGTGGTTTAGAGCTTGCCTAAAGCTGTGACCATAATTTTCAAACCCATGAAATCTTGACAGAAATCCCAGGCACACCAGGCACACCAGGCACCAGGCACACCAGTCATAACCAGATTTTATCTTGCTTGAAAGTTGATGTGACTGTGACTGGCAATTCTACAAACCAGTTTGACCTTGACTGAAAGTTCAGTCATGATCAGTCAGGTCAGGTTCAGTCAAGCAGGTTTTTTGCAGTCAATGTGACCTGACCTGAAAGCACTATCTGTGTTGTTGTTGTTTTCCAATCATTGTCATTCCCTGTCTTTGTTTCATCTCTCATCTCCCATTTCCCATCCCCTTGCTCCCTGTTTCCACCCTGCAAGCAGTTGTTTGTGGCTGTAGTTGGGGGTGCTCTGGTGTTGGTCATTGTCATTGTTGTTGTCATCCTCATCATTGTCATCTTGTTGTTTGGGCATCCTCATCATCCCCTGTCCCCCCCCTCTTGTTGTTGTGCCCCTTCTCTTTCCCCTGCTCCTCCCCATAGTAAAAAAAGCTTTGTAACTAAAAAACTATTAGTAAAAAGAACATGAAATGAGCAAAGAAAAAGAAACTTCCTGGTGGCCCAAGAGAAATCTCTTCTGCCTTTTTTCATTTGGTTTACCTTGTCTCCTGTTGTCTCCCCATTGTCTTGACATTCTGTCACAGTAACTAGCTGTGTCAGTTCACAAGCGGAAAGCAAGTCGATGATAGAGAGGCATTCAAGAAATGGGCTGGTTCCCATGTATAATGAGTAAGGATCCCTGCAGCGGTCGAAGTGTTTTATGCTAAACAGGTTATGGCCAATAGACCCTTCCTAGTACGACTCGGTCCGTTGAGAAGCTAGGGTAAGTTTGTAATGGGATAGACTAGGGCTGGTTCCACTAGCTATATGCATTCAAGTCCGTCGGGGACCTTGAACAACGCAGAGAGAGTAGAGGAAGGTAGGTCTTAAAGGAGGAGAGCTCTTCTCAGGAGAGTGAAGAGAGACTCTTAGGAAAGGAAGGGAAAGGCGAAGAGTAGATGGTGGATGGTGTGTTGAGAGTTGATGAAATGGAGAGGTAGTTGTGGATTAAGTTTGTGAGAGTGAAGTGGTTTGCAGGCGAATATGTTTGGACAAGAGTAGGTTGGATTCTACAAGAGACCAAGCTTATGGCTTTGGTCACAAAGTACTGAGCTTATATATACAGGAGAAGCGCAGCAATAGCTGCGCTTTGACTGTGCTACTAGTATAGTAGGAGTCATAATAAGTAGGAGTCATAGGAATGAGGCCACGAATGAGTCAGAACCAAGTAACTGTGCTGCACAGTAGGTGCACAGCATTGCACAGTCGAAACTAAGAAGTGAATATAAACAGAAAGAGAACCAAACAAAGGGAAAGTAACAGCAATCCAGTGTTACCTGGACGTGTATGGATCACATGATAACACAGAAGGGATCACAAGACATAAGAGATCACGAGACCAGTAAGTAAAGGGACGTACGAAAGCAAGCAGTCCATAGCAAAAGGTAAGAAGTAAACGTAAAAGGAAAATGGTGTAACACATTCTATGGTTGCATTGTCATGCTGTTTCATCTAGTGTGTGTTGCCATTCCATTGCCTGTTTGTAGTTGTTGTAACTGCTCCCACCCTGCAAGCAGTTGCTTGCAGTGGTTCTGGGTGCTTGTGTGGTGAATGTGGTGGCCATTGGCATTTGATCATCATGGTTCTGGCATTGTGGTGTCATTATACCATAGATGGAAACTAAATGAAAAAAAAGTGTCAGTTTAAACAAAACAACAAAGAGCATAAAAAAAAACTTAAACTGACCTCACATCCCATTTAGGGATCAAACAGCATGCAGACTCACCCACCCAGGTATGGTGGTCAACCAAGTCCATTGACATTCACAAAAGAGACATAGCTGTTGGCAGAGGCACCCCACGCATCAAAAGCTGGTGGTGTTGGAAGTGGCATTACTTGTTGTCTCTGCCAGTGGGATTGTGGCTGTGACTGTTGGGTTTGATGAGGGTAGATGGATAATGGCACAGGCGTCATGGGTTGCATATGGTTCTGAGTGTGCCCATGTGTAGTTGCCATGTGCAACAATGATTCTGATTACTGTAGGACAGCAGTGAAGGTGATGGTGAGGGCATCAAGGGTTGGTGGTAAGGAGTAGAAGAAGGAAGGGATGATGACTAGTGGGAGATAGGTCACCACACTGTACAATAGTATCCCAGAAACAGAAACAATGGCAGGGAGGGCATGCCCATGCTGTATATGTGGCAGAAGCTAATCAGGTACTTACCTCAGTGGAACTCCATGTCTCATGGTCTGCCCTGGTGATCACACTTTTGTGCAGCAGCTGTACTGCAAAGATAGCTCTCAAAGGGGTTTTGGGGTGCTGCACTGCAATATGGGGAATTGATAGGGGTACAATAGGCAATTTCTCCTTAAGACCAGACTCATGATGGATAAGAGACTGCACATTGGCAGAACTGGTAGGGGTGTTGGAACAGTGGCACACTGGTCGCTGCCACAGAGAAAGCCATTTTACATTGCACATGTTTTGCAATGTTTGGTCCAGTGGCCCCATGTTGCATCTGCATACCCATACCCCTACCTGTGCCTACCCTTGGTCCATACCTGCACAGGTTGGCATACCCCTGCCATACACTAGATACAGTGTTTGTCATCTTGGATGATTCAAAGCCAGGTATAAAAGAAGTGGAAATTGGGTGGGTTCTCCTCTTCTTGTTTTATTACCATTGCAAGGCTCACTCCTGTGTGCCGGTTAACTGGTTTGTCCATAACAATGAGCCTGATCCTGACACTGGGATGTGGAGTTCAGTTGGAATGTAACAGGAATGGGGAATGCAACATTCAGGTCATTTCCCTCAAGACTATTGCTCATGGAGCTCACCTCTTACCAGTTGTATAAGGTAGTAGCAAGATTCCCAATGACTTTTCTCATCATGATGCATTGGACAGCTTTTATTCCTTCTTTGTAAATCACTTTATTGATCATGATGCCCATGCATTTGTCACTAGTTCATAATTATGTCTCTTGTAGTAAAACTTTTGATGATCTGAGTTGGGTAATATAGGTTTCCAAGTTTCTGGGTTTCAAGTTTCCGGAAACCTGGAAATCAGTGGAAACCAGCAGAAACCTGGAATCTAATTTGCCAGTTTACTGATGTAACGAAGGCCGTGGCTCGACGAGCGTCGGTCGCGTGTAAAGGCTGCGTTGTCGCGCCTGGGGATCCAACGGGCATCAAGGGAGATGATGAGGTGATGAGTTGCTCGGCGAAGAAAGGCTGTAGTGCGGATGTCAAGGAAACAGGCCATAGCAGTGCTCATCTGATGCGCACGGGTCAGACAGAATCACATTCATGCCTGTACAACGTTGCATTTCTTCGGAATTGGGATCTGACCGCAGGTTCGGTTGGTCGGTTTACATGACATGCATTTATCGGTTGAGCTAACCGGCGGATTGGTCAGTCGTCAGTCCAGGCTGTGGTGTTCTGCCCGTGGCTACAACCGACGGTCATGGTAACGGAGATGACACGGCTTGAACAGGAATGATGGAACAAATCTGTCGCTTTGGCCAGTCTGAATTGACTTCGCGTGCGCGCTCGCTGCTCCAAATAGCCTAGAAACATATGTGCACCATCGTGCAACTTCCTTGCATCACCACTGGGGTGTAAATGAGATGAGATTGAAATCACCCCAATCTGGACATTTGCTGATGGCAATCAAGGAACAGCGGAAAGACGAGACTCGGCAAAAAGTATAAAGAGCCAATGCCCAGAGTACCTGCTCTCCAGCTGCGCTCCCATTCTCTTCTTCATACTCGTGGGTACTGGATACCGACAAGCGAGCTACTTCAAACCACCACAACTTGACGAGTTTAGTTTCAAATCCACGATCGCAATCATTGCAACCATGCGTTCATACCCCGCTTTTGCCATTTTCTGTTTCGCCACCAGCGTCGCTCCAGCATTCGCGACTCGTGTTGTTTTGTGTGCATACCTTTCCTGTTGCCTGCTGAAGTTGACTTTTACCTCGCAGATCTAAGCGCCAAGAGGGCGAAGTAGTTGAAGGAGTGGCAAAGGGGGCAGACCACTTAAAACATGCAGCAAGTGTAAATTGGAAACATGTTGGCGCGGGAGGTGCCGGGGGTATATTGGCGGGATATGGAATTTTTGGACATCATCGCGGACACCAAGGGTAGGGTCTTCTCACGATCACGTGTACGATTACGGAGATACTCACCATCCGTTCTTATCGCAGCAGCAACGGAAATGGAAATGGGAACCAGAAGTAAGGGCGTTGCATTTCCTTGAGGCACCAAGAGCTCGCTAACCGCGCCTATAGACGGGAGATAAGCGTAGCTTATGATTTAGATTGAGAGTAGGGCCGAGCATTTGGCGAGTGCGGTCATTTACCACAGCCAGTTAATGTTTAAAATGAAGATGCTTTACGCCTCACTCCCCAAACGCGACAGTGTCGGGTCCCGCTACTTTTGAGAGGTGCCACCAGCTTGACCCGTCAAAGCGAGACTGAGATCAAGACTGAGCTCATATTGATATCGCCGAAAAGTGGACGATCATGATTTTTGAGCGTCAGTCAGCAGCGGCAGGCAGTGGAACAACATTTGCTTCGAGAGGAGAGGTTTCCGGATGGTCATGGTGAGGACAGTGGGAGTGCAACTATTTTATGAGGTGTGGGATCTGGCCGAGAACATGTATTGAAATCATCGGGACAAAGAACAGATGGCCCAACAACCGGTGTAAGATCGCGACCAGTCATTGTAGGTAGGGTTTTTCCGGCCCGGCTTGGCCTGAAAGGCCCGGCTTTGGCTCGGCCCGAGGCGGCTTTGGCTTCTAAAACCCCAGGCCGGGCCAAAGCCGTCAACCCCGGCTTGGCTCCGGCTTGGCCTGGCCTAGGCCACGGCTTTTGTACGTAAGATTTTCTGTATGTGAGCCCGCTGGCCACATGACTTGTACCTTGTACCAGGCCCCTTGCGCGCCACTCCCTTCTCACATCCCTCCTTCCAACTATCGTCATTCCTTTCACCTCACTCTCCTTTCCTCGCGTTCCCACTCTTCGACGTCATCCCCACCCGCGTTGCCCACTCCATGTCAGCAGACTACGACAACGGCTCAATTCAATCGCCGTCGACATCACTCGCCTTGCCGCTCGCTCAACGCTTTCATCCCTTCGGTCTTCAAGTCGGAGCACGGCTCCTCCCCACACTTCGACCTACGGCACGACACCATCGCCGTCTGGCTGCGCCTCGCGCCCTCCCAAGACCGTCCCTCAAGCATCGTCCTCGCGTCCGCCACACGTCTACGCACGGACCCGTATGACGCGTTCGTCATCGTCACCATCGCCTTACCCCAGGGCTCGCTGCCCACAGCGCCTCGCCCCCAGCCTCGCCCATCGTCATTGCCGCGCTATTCGAGGGCTCGCTGCCCATAGCATCTCGCCCCCAACATCATCGCCGCATCGCCTCGCGCTCGCGGATTCGCAGTAGGATGACTTTAGAATAGCACTTTTGTATTCAAATATCAAATATATTACGGAGTCGTTATGTTCTGGAGAGCATGATGAGCATGGTAAGAGCATGGATTATACATGTGGAATGAGTGAAGTCCAGTGTACAACATGGTACGCTGCGGGACGAAGCGATCTAAGACTGATGAAAGGGATTACAAGCAACCAACGCGACTGAGCATTGCACACTGACATATAGGCCACCAAGGCTTACCTTGTACATGTACTTGACTCAAGCAAAAAGGAAGGTCAAGAGGGAAGCACAGATACGACGATGAAAAACTGACAGGGAACAATGGTGTCCATGTCCATATCCATGCAAAGTTGATAAATTAAAGTTTGATGATTACCCCAAATGATCAAAGCCAGGGGCTTGACGGCCCGGCTTTGGCTTTTCAAATCACAGGCCGGGCACATCCCTAGTTGTAGGCACCTGACTTTCCTTTCCTCTCACCTTCACCACCCTTCTGTCTGTTGAAGCTGTAAAATCATAGCTCAGTCTTGTGTATGAAAGTAGGTGATGACATGGTTAACCCATGGGTTTTTTTTCCCAAACCTGTACCCCCATGTGCATGTGCCACACCACAGCTCACACAACACATTTGCATCTCAGGCCTTTCACCATGGCCTTGACCACCTTGCCTGGTCCTGACTCCCTTTTCACCTTTCCAATTCCTTTCAACATCTTAGGCCCATGATACCAACTGAGAATTCTTGAACTTTGAACTTGAACTTGAATTTCGGGATTTTCCAGGAGTGACTGGTGTGACCAGTGTGATATAAGTGACATTGCATATATGATAAACTAATAGGTTTTTTTTAATATGAGTTTTTATTCGCTTGTGATTTGCATATTCACTTGTGATTTGCATATTCACGTATTTGTGTATTTGTGTTTTGCACATGTGTAAGCCCCTTGTCAGTACCTTTTTCACCTTCACTTTGGTGTTGCCCCACACTTTATTTTCCTGATCCTGATCATCACCTCCCATGCAGACCCACTCATCAAGAAGCTCTGATTCCTCTGCAGAAGAAACCCGAGCAGATATCAAGGCAAGATGGAGGACTGAGGAGGAAGCTGAGTTCTTAAACTTCCTCTTGGAGCACAAGGACCAAATGACATCCAACACTATGTTCAAGGATCAAGTCTTCAATGAGGCGGCCAGTCAAATTAGGTCCCTTTGTAAGAAGGGTGGCTTCAAAACTCTGAGCTCGTGCAAGACGAAGTGGCAAAGGGTACATGTTTCCTCTTTTCACTACACCTCAACACTGACACCATTCAACTAGATGAAAACCAACTGGGACACCATTTCAGTGATCAAAAATAAGTCTGGCATGGCTTGGGATGATGTGACAGGAATGGACATATCAGCAGAAAATCAAAATCAGGCAGTGTATGATGAGCTGGTCGCAGTGCATCTGTAACTCCTAATTTGTTGACAATATCTTACTTTAGTAGGACAAACTAGCGGTCAAGAAGTTCCACCACAAGGGCTGGCCACATTGCGAGGCCATGGAATCTCTTATAGGAACAAAAACCAAAGGCAAACATGCGTACTGGGCTTCACAGCCAACACCTTGTGCTGAGCATGCTCCATCCCAGCCACCTACTCCTGCTCACCTGACCCCCAATTTGTCTCAAGTCAGTGGCAGCAGGAGGGCATCGACTTCACCATCAAATACCTCATTAGACTTTGCAAATACCTCATTCGACTTCATAACCAACAAGCATAAATCACCTCACATTGACAATATCCTGATGTCCAAAACATCTTCAGCTAAAAAACAGAGGGGTGACACCGTGGTGTCTGCTGTCATGGGTGTTACAGCGGTCATGAACAGAGTTGTTGATGTCTTTGACTCAACTGTCCATTCTCTTGGTCTCTCCCTGCCCATGCCTGAATTTGCACCCACACCCGCACCCGCACTCACACCCACACTCACACCCGCACCTGCACCCACACCCACAAAAACACCCACACCGACCCCACACCCACACCCCACATGCACCCACACCACACACCAGCACCCAACCCACACTGCACCCAAACCAACCGCACCACACCCCACCTGCACCACCCACACTGCACCCACACCCACACCTGCACCCACACCCACACCTGCACCCACACCCACACCTGCACCCACACCACACCCACACACCACACACCTGCACCCACACCCCACCCACACATGCACCCACACCACACCACACCCACACCCACCACCTGCACCCACACCCACACCTGCACCCACACCCACACAACCTGCACCCACACCCACACCTGCACCCACACCCCACACCTGCACCCACACCCACACCTGCACCCACACCCACACCTGCACCCACACCCACACCTGCACCCACACCCACACCTGCACCCACACCCACACCTGCACCCACACCCACACCTGCACCCACCACCCACACCTGCACCCACACCCACACCTGCACCCACCCACACCCACACCCGCACTCGCAGGTGATATTATACCTAGATTTTTGGCACTTCCTGAGTATGCACGTCAGACACTGGCAGTCCAACACCTTGCCAGTGATATCAAGGATATCACAAATGGTTGTTGGTTGCCAACTGATGATATTGTCCCAGCATATCCCTGTTTTCCAATTGCGGCATTGGAGAGGGTGATGGCTACCTCACACTCATATCTGTGGAGTCATCATGTGAGTTTGCATGTGGATACATATGTAATCTGGTGGAGAAAGTGAAGTGAGCATAGTGATGATTTGTGTTGCTGTGTCATGTATGTGTATCCAAATAAATATTTCACATATTGTGAAATTACATGTGATGTGCCAAAAAGATTTTCTGTCAAAAAGTTGCACGCTTTGTCCCCATTGTTGTCCCCTCCCTCACTCAAGATGCCCAATAACCCTCATCAGCAATGGGTACAATGGTGATGCCAACGGCACCAATGGCTCTATGTCATGTTATTGCTGTTTTCAGTGCACTTGGTGGAGCTTGAATTCCACCCAAATTGGTGCAGAAAACCCCCTCAAACATGCAGGATGAATATCTAACTCAAAACACCTTCAATTCATATGAAACCTATTGTCCCTAAATTGCCTGAATAAGGGCTAGGCAGCCTCATTGTTTTCATGAGATTTGAGTGAGAATTGGTGGAGCTGGACTCAAGCCACCTCCACATGTGTATTAGATGAATTACAACTCAAAATCATGGTCAATATCTATTATTTTGCCCTCATGTTGTACCCATGTGCTGTCTTGAGGCAGCCCCATAGTGTTTTGACTCAAGTGTTGTGGTGTGCAACATTGTTTTCTGTAACGGCGTCACGGCCGTTAGAGCGTTAGCTCAAGATTCAATGGGGCCAAGTCCCTGTGACTTGGTTCAAGGGTTCAGTGGGGGCCAGCTCAAGGAGACCGGTTCAAGGGTTTAGCGTCTCAAGGCTGAGTCAGACAATGACTCAGTCCGTGGACAGAGTCGATCTCCTGGTTTCACAGAAGAGGAGGATGATGAGAGAAAGGCAGAGGAGGAAGAGGAACACAAGGGTTCCTTGAGGCGTGCTTAGGTCGAGCAGAGTAAAGGCCAGCACAAGCAAGTTGTGATTGAGGGAGTATACAGGGCAAGGGATGCGACAGAAAATGGGACAAAGCTAAGCTTGGGGCATTCCCCAGCTTCTACAGGCGCTTAAATACTGTATGTGGTGAGGCTGTACAGTACCATAAGCAGAACAATAGATAAAGGTAGGCCAATAGCAAAAGTAACTCGACAATAGGTGAAACACCATAAGTGAAACACAATAGATGAAACACAACAAGTGAAACACAATAGGGGATCACCATCAAGGGATGAAACAGTAACCATGGAGACAAGGATAACAAGAAGAACAATAACGGACGAACCGAAAAAGGGGTAGTTTACAACATTTTCAGTGTGATCGCAGTGACGACCAGCCACTCATCACCCCTCTCACCTCTCCATTCTGACCATCCTTTGCCCTCATTCCCACCACACCCACTGTCTCAGACGCATCAGTCACACTGCTCCCTTTCAACTTGCATTTGGCCCTCCACACCCACAGTCGCAGCCGTGCCAGTCACACTGCCTGCATTGACCTGCCATCTGTCTTCACCACATGCCGCACTCCTTCAGCATGCTGACTCAGTTAGAATACCTCAAGCTCAAGTGGGATCTGGATGACCTTATCGCCTCCTTGTCAAGACTCCACATGTGTGACCGGGAAGACGTAGATGAATACTACCGGAGTTTCACGGCAATCTGCGGTCCCCTCGTCCATGCGTGCCGCCTGTGCTACGAAGATTGCGATGAGTCATTCTGGCTCGGACTCCACCTGGACGACCGCCAGATGGTCTCCCAATGTCTCGGCCCCTGGCGCCCGAACAAACAGCAGAGGCACTTTGTTGATTTCTGAGAAGTATTCAACACACTAGTCAAGATATTCTCTCAGCGTCCCTGTGACATTCAGCGGGAACGCCAACTCTGCTCTGCAGACGAAGATGAAGACAACTACACATACCCTGCACCCATGCCCGCTCCAGCCTCCATCCCTACATCATGCACCATCGCCTCTGCCTCGCCTGCCTTGCCCATCGTCCCTGCAGTTCCCACCTTGTCCGCCGTTCCCGTCACCTTGTTCACCACCGCCATCCTCGACTCACCAGCCATCATCGCCTTGGCTCCACCTGCCCTCACCATCCCAGCAGCCCACATTCGCCATTGTCGCCACCTTGTCTGTCCCCGCTGCCGTAGCCTCAGCCATGACATTGCCTATCGCCACTGTCCCCGTCTTTGCCCAACCAGCTCCCATGCCCTCAGTGTCGCCTGCTATGGCCACTGTCTCAGCTCCATGCACAACCACCATCTCAACCTTGCCCACCAATGTTTTAGCGCCACCCACCACTTCAGCCCTTGCAGCCTCGTCTGCCACCCCTGCCTTCGTCTCATCCGCTCCTGTGCCCTCAGTCGTCTTGTCGCCCTCAGTCTTGTCCGTCGCCTCGTCCATCGCCACAGTAGCCTCAGTCGTGCCAGCCGCCGACTTCGCATCAGTCTCCGTCTTAGCCTCACCCGTACTTGTCAGTTCAGCCCAGTCTGTCATAGCACCAGCATTGCCAGCCGCCGCCGTCTCCACCCTGCCCTCAGCCTCAGCCTTCTCAGTCTCAGCCGCCGCCACTGTGCCCCTAGTTTTGCCAGCCGTCTCCATCGCCCCAGCTTCAGATCAGTCAACCGCCACCACCACGCTCTTAGCCTTGCCAGCCGCCTTAGTCTCGTCAGCCACCACCATAGCCTCAGCCTCAGCCACCAACGTCTTAGCGCCACACACTGCCGTCTCCACCACCGTCTCACAAGCCACCGCTGCCACGCCCTTGTCAGCCACAGCCGCCATCACCCTCAGTCATCGCCTCCGCCCTGTCCGCCTCCACCGTCGCACCAGCTCAGTCCACCACCACCTTCTCAGTCTCAGCCTCAGTCTTCTCAGTCTCAGCCGCCACTTTAGTAGTTTTGCGCGACACCAGCACTGCCACACCATCGCAACCCCTCGCCACCAGCACCACCCCAGAAGACCAAGAAGGCCTCAGCCATGAACTTAGCCACAACACGCCACAACAGGAGCAGAAGCCGCCGCCATGCCACCACCGCAGGAGAAGCAGTCACCGCCTCCCACATCGCCTCCCCATCCATTTGCATGCTCTCGCCCACGTCTGCTGCCGACACCTGCAGTGGAGACGACCCCGCCACTGCCACCGCAAGATGACAGATCCCACCCCCACGCAAGCCACCCCACGCATCCTCTTTCTCGAGTCCTTGCCACCTACATCTCTATCTACGAACTCACGCTCACCGCCTACGCCTTCGCTCCTCGTCCACACCTGCTGCCACCACCTGCAATGGAGACAACCATGCTGCCACCGCCATAAGACAACACCACCACCACGCAGCCACCATCTCATCACCGCCGCCCTTGTCTCCATCGCCTCCGTTTCCCATTGCCCTTGCCTCTTCCGTCATTGCCATTGCCGATCGCTGCCTTCACGTCTTCCGCAGCACAAGCAGCTGCAACTGCCACCTCAATTCAGATGCGAAAGGCTCAAAACACTCGCATTCAGACGCTTGACTGAGGACGGTCAAAGTTTCAAGCCCCCGGGAGGTGTAAGGAAGATTATGGCTGGCCTCAAAATCACATGCAAAAACGCGACACAACACAACATGAGACTGACACCTCAGCTCCCTTTCATCCCTTGCCACCTCCCTCTCGTTCCAGGCAGTCCACCAACCGCACACCACAAGCCATCTCGCATGTGACATCAAGACCTCGATCGCATCGCCCAGCCCTGGCCACTGACCACGGGCGCATGCATGCCTCGGCACACTAGACATGTTCACGTCTCAAGCCTTTCATGACTGCCTTGACCGTCTCAACCAGTCTTGATTCACTTTCATGCCTTTCATCTCTAGTACCTCTCTCCTGTATATAAAAACACCCTAGCTACTCTGTAGTAGAAAGAGTTCAGAATAGGACCCCTCTTTGCAACCCACTCCTCTCTGTCTGTGAAAAACAAGAAGGATGGTCAGAATCGAGAGGTGAGAGGGGTGATGAGTGGCTGGCCGCGACTCCAATCGCACTGGAAACAATGTTGCACACCCCAACACTTGAGTCAAAAACACTATGGGGCTGCCTCAAGACAGCCCATGGGTACAACATGAGGGAAAAATAATAGATATAGAGCATGATTTTGAGTTGTAATTCATCTAATACACATGTGGAGGTGGCTTGAGTCCAGCTCCACCAATTCTCACTCAAATCTCATGAAAACAATGGGGCTGCCTAGCCCTCATTCAGGTGATTCAGGGACAATAAATGTCATATGAATTGAAGCTGTTTTGAAGGAGATATTTATCCCACATGTTTGAGGGGGTTTCTGTGCCAATTTGGGTGGAATTCAAGCTCCGCCAAGTGCGCTGAAAACGGCAATAACATCTTGAGGCCCCTTTACCAACCAAAAATTCTTGAATCTTGAACTTGAACTTGGATTTCGGGATTTTCCAGGAGTGACAGGAGTGACAGGAGTGATGTAAGTGATATGATGTATATAATAAATTAATATGCATTTTTTTCTGTTGTCATTTGCATATTTGCATATATGGGGTTACACATGATGTGTCAGCATCAAACTTGGAGTCAAGCAGACCAACTTGAGCTCAACATCTGGGTGCTTGCAGCCCCATTTTCACCAGAGCTGCACATACAAAATTTGCACAAAGATGTGCACCCACACATTGGTGACACATATGCTGCCTTAATGACATGCTTGCAATACCCCACTTGGAAGGAGTGGAAGGAAGGGTTAGAAAAAATATTTTACATATCACATGTAAACCCAGCAAATCACACCAAAAAATAACTCATATTTGAAATAGACTCATATTAGTTTATTGTGTCACTTACATCACACCTGTCATTCCCGTCACTCCCAGAAAATCCTGAAATCCAAGTTAAAGTTCAAGATTCAAGAATTCTTGGTTGGTAAAAGGGGCCTAAGTCTTTTTGACTCAAGTCATTGACTCAGAATGTTCCAAAATTGGATGTCACATGGAATATCTCCCTAATGAGGTCATGGGAATCATTGGGATTATATTATAATTATTTTTGGCCATTCCATTATAAATGGAAAATGGAAAATCATTGTCAATGAATTACTTGAACACATGCAGGTTTTATAGACATCTACATTGCAAATGTATTTACAATATATCCAGTCAGATTATTGTGTTGTTATTGCAGTGTACATTGTAAATAACTTCTAACTGTTCTTCAGATTCACATTCTAGACATTTTTAGATTACATTTTCAATAAGTTCAACTTAAATCCCTTATTAACATTGGGGGGGGCCCACAGAGTCTTTGACATTTTGCAGTGGGTTGAATTACCATAAAAGGCAATTGTGTCAGCAAGAGACTTGGGACTTCAATCATGTGTTAACAGATGTAATTTAGTTATATAAGTGTGTTAATAATAAGATAACTCCTTACCATTTTCCCCTACCAAAAAAAAAAAGGAATGCAATCTTGTTTCCAATTGATTGGCGCGCCATCCACATCATCCGCCCATTCCGGCCCAAGCACCCCTTTTACAACACAATGTTTTCAGATCACTGCCAATTCTGGAAAGAGGGGAGGACTCAATTATGACCAGGAGCACAGCAGATACCCCATGGAATGGCTGACAGCAGCTGATTTTGATGTGTGGTGCCAGCAAGAAGAATTGGCTCACTCAATTGAATTGATTCCATCCAGCACCAAGCATGGGCAGGGATGGACAAAGAAGATTTTTGTCTGCTCCTGCCAACTATCCGGGGGAGCTTTGAGTTATGTAAAGAAGCACCCCAATCGCACACAGACATCCGAGATCAAGAAGATGGGTTGCCGTTGCTGAATAGTCATCAAGTCTTATGCAGATGCACCTACCATTCTTGGACAATATGCAAGCAAGCATTCCCATGAAATTGGAATTGCTAATCTCACTTACACACGAATGTCATGCATAGCGCATGATAAAATTAAATTCATGCTGTCAAAGAAGGTTGATCCATGGGAAATAGTAAGTGCCTGTGTTGAATTTATTTTATTTTTATTTGCTAACTTAATAATGGAAAGGTACACGATATTCAGGATTCATCGCCCGATGGCAGCTGAGACCGATTCATCTTGCTCCAGGATGTAAGCCGCATGGCCTGGGAAATGGAAGATGAGATTATCAGGCTGCATCCAGAGGATGCTATCTCCACCAGGCTCTGGTTGGACAGATTTACAGATGAAAAAACAAATGTTTTTTACAAAGACAGGCTGTACAGTGCCCCATCTCAATCAAATCTGCAGGAGGATGCATATGTATTATGCATCCAGACCCCTTTCCAAATGGAGGCATTCTGCCACCTCAGGAACAGCTTCATCGGTATTGATGCAACTCATAATATTACTCAATATCCAGACTTCTTATTATTTACCATGATCGCACGCAATCACTGGGGACATGGTGTGTAATCAACTAATTAAAATGAGAATGGAGAGTCAGGGTCCGCCCGAGATGGTAATTTCTTACATAACAAAATCGCCTTACATGGAAGGTAATGCTTAGCAAATCAATTTGTAAGCAGTGAAAAAGTTTTTTGGGTGACAGCGTCTTTGTTTTACGACACGTGTTCGTTTTTTCTCTTGCTGTCATTCATCCTCTCCTTCCCTCGCTGCTCTTCCTTCCCCATGGTCCCAGCTCAACACTCTCAAGCTGCCAGCCTCCTCAAGTTTTCACTGGCTATTCCCATGTCATTCAAGTGGCTTTCCATGGGTGAGTTTTTTTCTTTCGTTTTTGCACACTTCTCATCTTCTCACCTTGCATTCCTGTCCTCTGCCCTCTCCTCCACCCCACCCTCTCTAGACGTCCAAGACCAGTCAATGCTGCCCACGGGGTCAACGCCACACCATGATCAAAATGGCCACTAGAACAATTCAGTGGAATCACAAACCTGGTGTGCTTTTTTCTTTTTTCTTTTCACTTTTCACGCGCTCGCTCATCCTCTCCTTCCCACTACACAGTTCCCTGTTGGGCTTCAAGGCAATGTGCTTATTGCCCTCACGGCAGCGCTCTCCTGCCCACTGGCACCCATTCCCCTGCAGTGGCGACCATGACAACTCGGCCGTGGATATGATGACCTCGCGATGGCCACAACCACGTGCGTTTTTTTGTTTTCATTTCTATATGGTTTTTGATTTTTTCTTTTCCTCTCCAGCTCCTATACATGCCAGTTCCCGAGCGCGTGGCATTCCTCTCCCCTCCCCTCTGCTCCGGTTGACCCACGCCACCAAAAGGGGCCTCCTGTGAGCGATGGGTCAATGCGGTGCATGGACGCAGCCATTCGCACGCCAAAAAGGGCCGTTCTCGCTGCTTTCAAATCCCTCGCACGGCCATGGCCAATGACCCACGCTCCTGGCCAGTGACCATGCTTTTTCTGTGCCACCAGCACGCATGAGAAGCGAGGGGCCATGCAACCAGTACCCCTATCGTCTTCTCCTCCTTCCTCCCCTCCCTTCTCCTCGCGCCTTCCTCTCCTCCCTCCTCCCGTCTGCTACCTGTCAACACAATGGTCATCATGCTCACACCACGTGATCACGATTGCCTTTGCAAACACATTCTCCCGACAAACCGGTGCACCCCAAAATGAAGGCCGAATGGTCCCGCCCAACGCCACTGTGTTCTGGCTTTCAGGTACTTTTCTTTCATTTTCCCTTTCTTTTCTTTTCTTTTCTTCTTTTCTTTTCTTTCATGTTCTCGCCTCTGTCTGTGACTCACGTTCCATCTGGCCTTATTTACCCCATGCATGCGTGCATGCATTTTTCCATTCTTTTCCTGTTCTGCATTTTTTTTTCTTTCACTTTATCTTTTTCCTCTCTTTTACTTTGCACTGTGCTAATCCATGTCTTCCAGGTCTAGGTCATGCAGTGTGCATGTACACAGCCATTTGCAGGCCCACGAAAGGCCATTCTCCCGGTTTTCAAATCCCTCACACCGTCCTGGCCAGTGATGACCAGCAACAATGGTTTTTGACGGATCAGACAACGTGGGTAAGCTGCAGTACCGATGCCACTCCCCCTCTTTGCTTTCCTTCCCTGCCCTTCCTTCCTTTGCGCGTGTGGTCCCGCACCTCTGCCTTTGCCATCAGAAGACCCTCACCCATGCTGCTTTCTTCTTCTCAGACACTGGATGTCTACCTCCGTGCCGCCATACCACCATCAAGCTAGGCCCCAAATGACAAGTCAGTTGAATGTTCCCGCAATCAGGGATTTTCGCACTTGACTGGCATGCGTTTTCATTTTCGTGTTCTCTCAATCTCTTATACCTCTTCCTTCCCTCAGTGCAACAGCCCATTCACAGCAACAGCATGGCCAGGGCTGAACCCAGTGAGCTTCCTTTTTTTCTTTCTTTGCTTTTCACTTGCTCTTCTAACAGCAACAGGCAGTCGTGTTTGCACTGTGTATGACCGTGACTGTGACCACAGAATGGCACAAGCAGCCACCGTGAGTGTTCCCACGCACGTTGACCAGGTACATTTTTCCTTTTCTTTTCTGACAGCTCTCTCTCTCATACTCTCCACCCTCTCTTCAAGTGCTCCAAGCTCCCTCCATATGCAATGGTACAATCCCCACACTTGACACTTGGTTGGCAAGAAACGTGCATTTTCTCGCATGCGTGATTGTCACACATCAAGCTATGTGCATGCTGTCTCCCCTCTCCACAGTCTCCAACCATCCCCTCCTTTGGACGTGGCCCTCACCAGCCACATTAGGAACGAGGCCATGGTTGGGGAATTGTGGCCCTCCGCCAAGCCTGTGTACGACATGTCCATGGTTGGCTCAGTCACGAGGGCGACATGCAAGATGTGGTGCACTGTGACATGTGTATTCCTGTGTCCAGGGATTTTTGCGCTTGATGGGTGTGCATCTTTCATGTTCATTTTCGCGGGTCCTCTCTCTCCATGCCTGTTGTCACAAGACCGTCAGGCATGACTACCTGCCTCCCTGGACAAACAAGTCACATCCCTGGCTCATCTGGAACGGATTTGCATGTTAGTTTTTTTCATTTTCGTTGTTGTGTTCTCTAACTTTTTTCTTCATTTTCCTCTCCTCCAGTCAGCTCGGCCTCAACTGGCTTACTGTCATGTGGATTCCGGTGTTAAGATCCGACAGATCTTAGTACCGACTCTTTAGTGAAAGAGTTGCTTGATATAGTTCAAGCACTAGACTTTGAACCCTTTGATATTATCTCAGGAAGATTGAATGTAGAAAAGAGAGGGACCTCTTTCAGTTAGAGTCTGCACTATAATTTTGTTTAGATCAGTTGACAAGATGGTTGTCTTGTTAAAAGTGTAAGTCGAGCGTAAGGCTCAACTTCTTGGTACCACAGACTATTTATATGATATCTCAATAACTGCTGATCCGATTCGTACGAAACTCGGGGTGCACATAGCTAAGAACCAGTAGTATCTAAATACAGAGAGCGCAATTCAGAATGTTAGAAATGACTCACGCGTGAGTCATTCTCTCCTAGTATCTGTCATGAATCAGTAAGCAATCACTAAGCAATCACTAAGCCAGATCAATAAGCAGACACATGAGTAATCACAGACAAGTCAGCAAAAACAGATGACAGTCGGAGAATCAAGAGAATCTTAACATCCGGCGTGCGCAATTTTTGAACTGTGTGTTTTTCCTTTTCTTTTCCACATGTTTGAAACCCTGATTTGCAGACAACATGGGTTTCCCTGTCCCCTGTGCGCAATATTTACACAACTTTGTTAACCTCCCCACATGTGCCTTGCGTGCATGATCAGCATTTTCAAGTGTCTCACGATGCGGGGCTGCTGTCCACCCTGCCTCCCTTACTCCTGCCTCCATAGTCTTTTGTAATATTTATGGGATGTAATTTACTTCCTGCTCATATAAATATAAGACTTTGCATAAAATGATGTTAGTGTCTGGATTCTGTTTAGATGGAGCTGGGGTGTGTGCGTGTGTGCTGTGGTTCATGGCGTAAGGCGTAGCAGTTGCAGGGCCGGTTAACCGGGCCGGGCTGCACCCGACACGGAACTTGGGCTCTGGGGACATAAACAGGTGCTTGCCTGTTGGTGCTGCAGAAATCTTACCTCTGCCTCCAACCATCATCCTCTGCCTCCACTGAACAGTCCAGTTTCTCTACAAAGTGAGTCCCCCACTTTCTGGGCAGCTGCATATTTTTTTAAATATGTTTTTCAGTCACTCACAACCCTTCAACCTCCACCCTTTTCAACAATCAACAAGGTATGTTTACTATGTTTTAATTACAGCATTGCTGATGGTGATGGTCCTGTCTCTTTTATTAGCCCCCATGTCTAACACTCCTCCCACATCTCCTCAACAATCTCAGGCTGCTGCACGTCAAACTGAGCGTGCCAGTCGCACTTTGGGCAGTCCTGAACAGCATAGGACACCTGCTGGCACCTCAACTGCCAGACAACCTGTTCAATTTCAAGGACAAGTCTATCATCACTTACCAGCTAATTTGGCTGCTCAAGTGGCTGCCCTTCAACCAATGCCTGCTCCTCCACAGCATTATGGATAAACCTCTGCCACTTCTCTCCTTGCCCCTCCCCCTGTAAGTCAACTTCATCTCAAAATAGGCTTTTTTCAATAATGACTATGAGTTGCAGATTATTACAAGGTCACATTCTGCTGCCCCTGGCTCTGGCTCTGGCTCTGGCTCTGCTGCTGCTGCTGTCTATAGATCTGGCTCTGGCTCTCTGTCCACTCCTGATCTTACTACTAACCCACCTCTTCCTCATTCCAATAGACAGTATCAGTATTTGCCAGCTGACTTGGCTGCTCAGCTTGCTGCCCTTCCTCCTCCACTGAAAAGAGGTCATCATGTCCCTGCTTCTGTAAGTTTTAATCATCTAAAATAGTTTATTAAATATTAACTTGCCTTACTATAGACTATTTCAATGGCCCCAATCCCTTTTGGGCCTTCATCCATGTCAAGATTTCCTGTTAATCAGGCTTCTATTCCTGCCTTTCCTGTCACTGTCCCTCCTCATTCTTCTAATAGGTCATCATGTTTCCACTCATGTAAGCTTGATTATAATTATACATGATTATATATATTTCAGCTAAATGGCTTGCATGACTATAGGCAAATCCAACTGCTGCTATCCTTTCTGGCCCTTCTTCTATGGCTCCTGCTCCTGCTCCTGCCCCTCCCACTCCTTCCCCTCCTTCTTCCCCTGTTCCTTCTCCACCTCCTTCTCCATCCTCTGCTCCTCCAAGCCCTCTTCCTTATCCTCATGCCCAAGTTTATCCAGAAGATCCCTTGCCTGTAATTTCTATTCTTTAAAGGAAAACTATATACCTAATAAATATTATAGCAACCTCAGCTGCCACCCCCCTCAAGCCATGCCAATGGCATGATGTCCTTTTGATCCTACATGGGCCATTCATGATCTTAAGGACTTGACCATCCAATGCTCTTTCTGCAAGGCACTCCATTGGCTAGATGAGTGCCTTACCAACTCATCTAAAAGGACCCCCAAGTTTGGCATGTGTTGCTTGAGTGGCAAGATTGCCCTTCCTGCTCTTCATCCATGTCCCCCTGAGCTTTACAACCTCCTCACTGGCCAAGATCCCACTTCTAAAGCATTTCGCCTTCATATTCTCTCTTATAATAATGCTTTGGCCTTTACCTCAGTGGGAAGACAAGTGGATCATTCTGTTAATCAAGGACAAGGGCCTTGGGTCTTTAAGCTTCATGGGGAGCTCATTCACAGAATTGGGTGTCTTTTGCCACCAGAGGGACCTGATGCTGCTGCCCCTTCTTATGCTCAACTCTACATTTATGACCCTGACCAGGCCCTCAATATGCGCATGGCCCATCCTGCCAACTCTCACTTGCATCAGAACACCATGCAAACTCTTCAGGACATGCTCTATTGCTCTCATGCTGCAGTCCAGAAGTTCAAGCAGGCTTATGAGTTGACTCACCACCTTCCTAGAGAGCAAGACTGCACTCTCTCACTTCACTTTAATGCTGCATGTGATAGGCATCGCTATAATGCCCCTGATGCTGCCATCAATGAGATTGCAGCCATTATTCCAGGTGATGGGGATGAGCCTAGGCATTCACAAGATATCATCTTACACCTTAGGGAGGGCCCTCTACAGCGCATCTCTGATACCCATCCTTTCTACCCCCTCACTCAGATATGTCTTGCTTTTTCCCACTGGCCAGTTAGGATGGTTCCCAAACATCCCTTATCAAAATGTCCAAGGTGGCCCTGCTCAGAGGAAGTGTGTTTCCTTGGCTCAATTTCATTGCTATCGCCTTCATATTCGCCCTCATCTCTCTGACTCTCATCACATCTTCCTCTCTGGCAAACTCTTTCAAGTGTATGCCTGTGAGGCATGGGCAGTTGCAGAGCAGTATCGCCTTAACTTCATCAGGATGAATCAAAACAAGCTCAGGGTGGAGATCTATAAGGGTCTGGCAGATGCTGTTGCTGCCAATGTTGATGTTGACAGGGACCAACTAGGCAAGAGATTCATCCTTCCCTCCAGCTTCTCTGGCAGCACCAGAAACATGCAGCAGCATCTCCAAGATGCCTTGGCCATCAACCGCTTCTATGGTGGGGGTGACCTCTTCATCACCCTGACTGCCAATCCCTCTTGGCCTGAGGTTCACTCTGCTCTCCTCCCTGGGCAGACTGCCAATGAGCGCCCTGACTTGGTGGTCAGAGTCTTTCATGCCAAGCTCAGGTCCCTCATCAATAACATCAAGGCTGGCTTGCTGGGTGATTGGGCAGCTCACCTTTACACCATAGAGTTTCAGAAGAGGGGCCTCCCCCATTCCCACATCATTGTCTTCCTTCAGCCCCACTCCAAGTTGTGCACACCTGACCAGATTGACAGTCTCATGTCTTCTGAGTTCCCAGAAGACAATCCTGAGCTGCTTGAACTCATCAAGAAGTTCATGGTTCACAGGCCCTGTGGCAACCAGAACAGGAATTCCCCTTGCATGGTGAATGGCTCATGTTCCAAGGGTTTTCCTAAGCCCTTTAGGGAGGAGACTTCTGTGACTGAGGACTCTTATGCGCACACCAGGAGGAGGGACACTGGCCATGCTCATCTCATTGGTGGCAAGGAGATCACAAACCAATGGGTGGTCTGTCATTCCCCTTTTCTCATCTGGAAGTACAGGTGTCACATCAATGTGGAGTCTGTTGCCTCTGTCAAGGCTCTCAAGTACATCTACAAGTATGTCTACAAGGGCCATGACAGGACCACTATGCAGTTTGGCAGGTGCATGGATGAGGTCAAGCTCTACTTGGATGCAAGATATGTCAGCAGCTGTGAGGCAGTGTGGAGACTCTTTCTCTTTGAGCTGCAGGAGCAGGTTCCCAATGTGGTGCACCTCCAGGTCCATTGTTAGGATTCTTGTGTCTCCTTGTTCTCGTCTGCTTACCTATGCTCTAGTGACTCATTGCTGCTTACTCATCTGGCTTAGTGATCGCTTATTGATCTGCTTACTGATTGGTTGGTAATGGCTTACTCACTACTTACTGATTGATGACAGACACTAGGAAAGAATGACTCACGCGTGAGTCATCTCTTACATTCTCGAATTGCGCCATATTTGGATACTACTGGCTCTCAGGTATGAGCACCTCAAGCTTCGTACAAATCGGATCAGTAGTTATGGAGATATCGTATAAATAGTCTGTGGTACTGTGAAGTCGAGCCTTACGCTCAACTTACTCTTTTCAAGAACAATCTTCTTGTTGAAACTCTCTGCACAAGTCTATAGGAGAACTCTAAGTGAAAGAGGCCCCTCTCTTCTCTTACATCCATTCTTCCTGAGATAATATCAAAGGGATCGAAGTTTAGTGCTTGAACTAAATCAAGCAACTCTTTCACTAAGAGTTGGCGACAAGATCAATCTGATCTTAACATAAGTCGAGCATAACTAACCTTTGCACCAAGTAGGAGCAAAATTTGGATCCCAACTTACGCAGAAGTAGTCATAGGGAGGAACCTGTGTCGATTAGGAACTCCCCCAAGACTTTATATCCTGGAAAAGAAGGATATAGAACATAGTCAAACCCATTGGTATTTTTGCCAAGAACAAGCTTGTCGGTATCATAACTGAAAGCTAGGCAAAACTGGAGTTGGATTCAATCAACACTCCATTTAAAACAGGAAGTAATGGAAAACGATATGCACGGTTTAAAGGAAGAACCCGGGACCTTCAAAACTTTTCCTTAACAGGAGTAGGAGCACGGTGGCATCCTACTGAAGATCTGCAAGGAGGATTTTTTGACGTTCAATTCAACAACGAAGTCCGACCTGCAGAATACATAAACAATCACTGGTATTTCATTGATTGGGACAAGGATGGATTTTACATGCTTGAAGACAACTTCATTGCCAATCCAGAAGAGTTTGGTTTAGGAACTGAAGCTAAGCCCTATACTACTGGGTGGCTATTCAGGAGCGAACCAGAACAAGACACATCTATTACCAGTGTCAGCGAACCAAAGAAATCCGAATCTCCCGAAGACACTCCAGTGATCGAAAAGAACAAGGAGCCAATAGACAAATTCACCGAACAATTTGCCACAGCCATCGATTTGACGCAAGCAGCAGCTGAAATAATGGCTACTACCACCCAAATAGCAACACAAACCACCCATTCAACATCTGGGAATTTGTATGCAACTCATCATGGAGCCATGTTAGTGCCCAATGTACAACAAGGGGGAAACCCACCAGATGGAGGAGCACCAGGTGGAGGAGGGACTGCCGGGTGGAGGAGTACCACCAGGAGGAGTGCCACCTGGAGGAGGCCCCCCCCAACCAGCGATCCCTGGACTGGCTCAAGGAGTCCCTGGAGGGACAGGATCAATGAGAGGACAACCTCCAGCAATGTTCGCAGGAAATAGGAAGAAGACTATACAGTTCATGAAAGAATTTGAGCTGTATAGGATCATGAATTCTCAAAGCAGTGTCATGACAGTGCCGTATGAAAGGGTGGCCTGTGCCTTATCCTTCATAAAGGGAGACAAGGTTGACAGTTGGGTGATCCAACAACTAGAAGCCTTGATAAGAAGAGTACAAGGAGATCATGCGCTCCAGTTGCCACCAACTCACCTTCGAGAAGATGAAGACCTATGGAACCTCTTTTCGACAGATTTTCTGAATCAGTGGCATGATAGTACCACCATAGAGGATGCCACAATGAACATCCAACAACTCACTATGAAAGAAGGAGAATTGGATGATTACATTGCAACCTTCAATCAATACCTGCTCATGTCCGGATGGCCTAGAAATACTCAAGGGACAGTCAAACTATTTAGAGACGGACTCTGAAGAAACTTACATGCCATGATCCTTTGAAGAAGGCCCTTGCCAGCAGCTGGGAATCTAGACACATGGCAAACCATAGCAAGAGAAGAGGCAGCAGCTCTAAACGAGATGAAGAATGCCTTAGGAGCATCCGGGAATCTAAGTTCTAGGGCACAACGACTTAGAAACTGGAAGGAGAAGAAAGCCAAAAAAGATCCAAACGCCATGGACGTAGATGTAGTCAAAGCTACGTCAAGGCTTAGTGAAGAAGAAAGGAAGAAACTACAAGCAGAAGGAAAATGTTTTATATGCAAAAAGGTTGGACACATGAGCCGGCAATGCCCCCAGAGGAAGAAGAAAGATGATCCTAAGCAAAAGGGGAAGGATGTCAAAGCTCGAACCACTGAAGCAGAAGAAGACGAACCCACAAAGAGCTCTAAAGAAGAGGAACAACCCCCTGCCTATGACATCAACAGTATTATGGCAGCTATTAAAGGGACTGAAAACAAAAAGGGAGAACTAAAACATTTCTGCTGGCTTAGGGTCCATTATAACAAAAGGAACAAGTTATAGAAGTTTTACATCACATCCTTGGGAGGAGATCGGGTCATACTAGGATACCCCTTTCTCTGGGAATTCGAACCAACCATAGATTGGAAGAATGGGGTACTTAAGGAAGGATCTTTGCGCCTAGAAAGCGCGTGACTCAAGTATCTCGATCTCTATATCAAATCCCTGCAACTAAAAGCAGTCAAGAAATGCGGAAAGCCCAAAAAGGACCAAGCTCTGTATATACAAAAGACTAGCTTAGCTCAAGAATGGGCCAGGGACCAAAATTTGAAGACTCAAAAACTGACTGAGCAAGATTTGATCAGCGGCATGCAAAAGTCTTCTCTAAAGAAGCTTCTACACGCTTCCCCCCCAGTAGAGAAGAAGATATGAGGATAAACCTATTTCCTGATGCACCTAGATCCCTGGATTGCAAAATTAAAATTTATCCTCTGTCTCAAGAAGAAAAGGAATACTTAAGGAAATATCTCAAAGAAGAACTCGAGAAAGGATACATCAAACCTGGAGCCTCCAATTACATATCACCAGTATTCTTTATTGGCAAAAAAGACAGTAAAGAAAAGAGGCTGATAATCGACTACCAAAAGTTAAACCAATGGACGATACCAGACAATGACACACTGGAAAGCATTCAAAGAATCATGGAGCGGATTCAGAACAATGGACTATTTTCAAAATTCAACATAGTTAAAGGATATAACAATATGAGGATTGTGGAAGAAGACCAGTCGAAAGCAGCTTTCAAGACACCTATGGGGACTTATATTCCAAGAGTAATGCAATTTGGATTAAGAAATGCCCCAGCATACTTCTTGCGTTCTATGAGAAGAGATTTTCGATCACTGTTGCCAATTACCTGGATGACTGGATCATCATGACCCCTAAAGGGACCCACACTCTGCATCAACAAATCGTACATGAATTCCTGGACTTAATGGAGCAAAACTCATACTTCCTAAAAGTATCCAAGTGCAAGTTTGAAAAGGACAGAATAGAAGTCTTAGGGTGGATAGCCGAAGAAGGAAGAATACGAGTGGACCCTTCAAAAATCAAAGGACTAAGCAAATGGCCAAGAGAGTGTAAGGACAAGACAGACATACAAGTGACCCTGGGAATGATAGGGTATCATCGACCCTTTATACCAAACTTCTCAACCATAGCCCTGCCCATAACGCGGTTACTCAAGAAAGGAGTACCTTTCCAGTGGATGAACAAATGCCAAGAAGCTCTGGATAAATTGATCAAAGCAATCACAAGTGACCCGATACTCTGGCAACCAAATTTCAAAAGACAGTTCTTCTTGGATGTCAATGCATCATCCTATGCTTTAGGAGCCATTCTCTATCAATATGATGAAGATCAAATAAGAAGAGAAGTGGGATATTATTCCAGAACCTTGAATTCGGCAGAACGAAACTATGCAGTATGGGATAGAGAATTTCTAGCATTGGTCGCTGCCCTCAAAAACTGGAGGCATCTCTTGCTTGGATCACCTCATAAGGTAGTGGTCTTTACAGATCACAAGAACCTGATGTACTATCAAGAACCTCAAAAGTTGAGGGATCGGGTAGCAAGATATCTCCCCATAGTGGCACAGTACAATCTAGAACTGCGACATCAACCAGGGAAAAGAAATAGAGCAGACGGACTATCACGAAGACCTGACTACAAATCAGATGTTCCAGAAAAGGAAGAAGTCACCGCCCTACCAGATGAGCTGTTCATTCAAGTTCTAGAAATCATGGCCATGGAAGAGAGGACCAAGCTGGACCAAAAAAAGGAAGAAGGAGCAAGACTCCTGAAATGGTGGAAAGACAATTATGAACTCAAATTAGTTGACGGACAATGGAGGAAGGATACAGCCTTGGTAGTGACAGGAGGCATGGAAGCATACCAAGCAATTCTTCGAGAATATCACAATGGACCAACAGCAGGACATCCAGGGTTGCGCAAAACCTATACTGCAATAAGAAGAGATTATTGGTGGCCCAATCAAAGACAAGTGATCCAAAATTACGTCAAGGGGTGTGCAACATGTCAATCAAATAAAACTATCACAAGACATAATGAGCCACCAATTTATCCAATAACACTAGAAACGGAAGCAGCTCCCTTTCAAACTATAGCCATAGATTTTATCACCAAGCTACCACCGTCCAAAGGATATGACTCAATACTCACTATAACTGATCATGACTGTACCAAGGCGGTCATACTTCTCCCTTTTAAAGAAACTATGGGAACAGAAGACCTAGCCAAAATCTATTATGAAAGAGTCTTCCCATTTGTAGGCTTACCAAGCAAGATCATTTCAGATAGAGACACCCACTTTATGTCAAAGCTTGCCCAAGAAATTTGTCAACAACTCAAAATAGATAGGAACATGAGTACGGCATACCACCCCCAGACCGATGGGCAATCAGAAAGAACCAATCAAACCGTGGAAACGATACTGCAGATATATTGCAATTTTCAACAAGACAATTGGGCGGACTTGTTGCCAGTAACTCAATACATTATAAACTCACATACCTCCAGTGCTACACAACAGACACCATACGAGTTGTGGATGGGATTTCTTCCCAAAACCTACCAACCAACCACAGTAGGAAACTTCCCCAAACTAGAAGATAGAAAGGAATCATTACAAAAGGCAAGGCGGGATGCTCAGAAAGCTATCCTGTTGGGGCATAGGCTACTGAAGAAGAAAATAGGGTTCAAACCTTATAAAGAAGGGGATAAAGTATGGTTAGAAGGGAAGAACATCAAAATGTTCCAGCCCATGACCAAACTAGCCTCAAAAAGACTAGGACCGTTCAAAATCAAAGAAGTGATAAGCCCAGTAGCATACAAATTGCAATTACCAGACCGATGGAAGGTGCATGAGGTCTTCCATGCTAACCTCTTACATCCATATCAGGAGATGGAGGAGTATGGCGCAAATTATGAAGAACCGCCACCGGATGTCGTAAACGACGAACAGGAGTGGGAACTTGAAAATGTTTTGGGGTCAAGGCGTGTTGGAAGGAAAAAACAGCTACAGTATTACGTTCGATGGAAAGGATACTCCTCTGCTCACGACTCTTGGGAACTGGCCACGAATCTACACGCCCCCGACCTCGTGAAAGACTTTCACAAAGAGAACCCTACAGCCATCAGAGCTATAAAAACCTGCATGGAAAGTGACACTGATTCTAGTAGGCCTTCATCCCCCATTGAAGATCTTTGTCGACGACTTAGTCGTGTCCATATTGACCAATTACTCCCTGTCTTCCTTGATCTTGTTGGCAACAGAACAACTATGTCTGCAGATGGACGAGCATCGCCCTCCTACCATGTCCGAACACCTTCCCCATCTCTCCCCGACCTTGAGTACCTCGAGACAGTCATTCCCCCAGGACCTATGACTGAAGAATCGACTAGTCCTGTTCCTATCACACCAAACTCCCCTACAAGTACCTACGTGGACCCTGACCTCCCCGGAGAAGGGTGGGAACACTATGACCCCAGTCAACACCCCGTCCACATCATTATCCCAAATGACTGGCATGAACTCATCCTGGCCAAGTATATTTGATGGGGTGTGGGTGGAAACCCAGGCTCAGAAGAACCATTCATCCAGGGCTGCCAAGGAAAGGACAAGTTGGTCTTCGGGGAACCCCTATACGCACACCCTAACTACAACCTCTACTGAGAGTTCCATCCAGATGGTGAAGAAGAATACCCTGACGTTCTTACAGCCAACATCCCAAATTTCCCTCTCCACATGTTCCATTCCCTTCTCACATCCGTTACACACACGTTGGGAGATGCTGGAGTGGAAGCCGAGATATGGTGCATCAACCAACATTCCATGCGACTCTCTAGCCTGGCTCGACGAAATCAAGTACTCAACGAGCAGCAAAAGGTTATTCAGAGAGAAAGAGATCAATTGGCTCTCGATAGAGCTAGAGTGGAGGATATCTACCAGGGAGCGTATTCTCGTCTCTGAGCTGCCAAATTCCTCCCTTGCGCACAAGAAATGTGGACTCTTATCATGAGAGCTAATGGCCCGTGAGGCATTCTGGAGGGTACGGGACTACAGCAAGAAGAGCTCCTCTTACCGGAGGTACAAGTCCTCGTTGCCCGCCATGTTGCAGAAAGAGTTAGAGGAGGGGCTGGAAGCGAAGATTCTCAGGACGACGAGGGAGGAGTACCAGGACCATCTTCAGGAGATCGTGAGGAGGAAGAAATTGAGAGAGGAAAGTTTTCTCGCCCTCTGTCCCCCCCTTACGATGCAGGAATGGCTAAATGGTGGCAGCTCATGTATGAGCACAAGTGCCAATGGTGCGGATGGAAAGGACACTGGGACCAACACTGCAAGACACCTCACTACGCCTGCATCTCTCGACAACAATGCATAGTCCCCAACCAACACAAGTTCTTCCAGCCTATCGAGCGGTGCAGTCATCTTAGGCCACTCCTACTGGAGGAAAGGACCCTGAGGGGACATTTGCGAGGCACAGTAGGGGTCTTACAGGATGCAGTGGCTAATGCACAAGCAGCATCAACTGCAGTTAACGACCTCAAGATCACTCTCGCGCGCACATCCTGCGCAGTAGATGGTCTCAAGAGCACACTAACAAGTACCACTGTAGAAACATCTGCAGCAGAGCAACTAGTGGCAACCGTCTTAAATGATGGTACCATAAACTTGGACACACCCCTTCCTTCCCTAACTCCAACTCCGATAACCTCACGACATGCCACACCAGCTGAAGCTAGGTCTGGATCAGAACCCCCACTCACTGGACGAGGAAGATGAGGGAGAGGCGGCAGAGGGCGAACCTTACGACGTAGTGCTCGACTCAGAGGAGAATCCAGCGCTCCTCCAACTGCGAGGCGAGGTGGTGGGTTGCCAGCTAGAGAAGTCCCCAATGCAGTGTGCCTTGCTTCGACCTCATGACGCATGCCCAGAGCCAGTACCTCTGATCTAGCACTAGCCACTACGCAAGCGGAGATAAAACAATATGACTATTACAAGGAGCTGACCTCCCTTGAATATAGTCCAAGACATATAGATAGGGACATCTCTACTCTCCTCACTGAACAAGATGCTCTAGATGTGACAGAGGGATGGGAAGGCGAGTGGGTCGAAGGTTATCATGGAGTAAGTGACTAGGTCGTGCCAGACCTAGTCTAGAGGGGGAATGGTGTTAGGATTCTTGTGTCTCCTCATTCTCGTCTGCTTACCTATGCTCTAGTGACTCATTGCTGCTTACTCATCTGGCTTAGTGATCGCTTATTGATCTGCTTACTGATTGGTTGGTAATGGCTTACTCACTACTTACTGATTGATGACAGATACTAGGAAAGAATGACTCATGCGTGAGTCATCTCTTACATTCTCGAATTGCGCCATATTTGGATACTACTGGCTCTCAGGTATGAGCACCTCAAGCTTCGTACAAATCGGATCAGTAGTTATGGAGATATCGTATAAATAGTCTGTGGTACTGTGAAGTCGAGCCTTACGCTCAACTTACTCTTTTCAAGAACAATCTTCTTGTTGAAACTCTCTACACAAGTCTATAGGAGAACTCTAAGTGAAAGAGGCCCCTCTCTTCTCTTACATCCATTCTTCCTGAGATAATATCAAAGGGATCGAAGTTTAGTGCTTGAACTAAATCAAGCAACTCTTTCACTAAGAGTCGGCGACAAGATCAATCTGATCTTAACATCCATCTTCCTGATCAGCACAGTGTTGTCTACAATCCTCAAGTTCTTGAGGAAGTCCCAAATAAGCCCACCACACTCACTGGATGGTTTGAGGCCAATGCTGCTGCTCCAGAGGGCTCTGACATTCTGGATCTTCTCTACCAAGATTATCCCTCCAAGATGGTCTGGAACAAAAGCACTCATAGGTGGACTCCAAGGGACAGCGGCTTTGCTATTGGGAGGATGTTCCATGCTCACCATACTTCTGGAGAGCGCTTCTACCTGCACCTCCTTCTCACCTCTGTCAAGGGTGCAACCTCCTTTGAACACCTTTGCTCATTTGAAGGCACTCTCCATCCCTCTTTCAGAGAGGCTTGCATTGCAAGAGGTCTTCTAGAAGATGATCAAGAGTGGCAGCAATGCTTGGAGGAAGCCAGTCATATGTGCACAGGTGCTCAGCTGCGCCACCTCTTTGTCACCATCCTTAAGGACTGCATCCCTTCTCAACCCAGGGCACTTTGGGACAGATTCTCTGCATCTATCTGTGATGACCTCAAGCACAAGCTCCAGCAGCATCTCAACATCCCAGAGCCAACTGAAGAACAGGTGAAGGACTATGGCCTCTATCTCATTGACCTCCTCCTCTCCCACTCTGCCAAGAGACTTCAGGATTGGCCAACCATGCCTCAGTTTGTTGAGAACTGGGGGGCCATTGCAGGGAATCCTCTCATTCAGGAGCAGCACCAGTATGACCTAGAGGAACAGGCTGTTCTTGCAGCTGAGTCTATTGACAAGCTTAATATTGACCAGCAGACTGCTTTTGTGGGGATCACCTCTGCTGTCCTCAACAAGACAGGGGAGATCTTTTTCCTTCATGGCCCTGGGGGTACTGGCAAGACTTATCTCTACAACACCCTCTGCTACCATCTGCGCTCTCAACACAAGATTGTGCTCTGTGTTGCTTCCTCTGGCATTGCTGCACTCCTTCTCAAGGGAGGGCGCACTGCACACTCCTGTTTCAAGATCCCCATTCCCTCCCATGAGTCCACTGTCTGCAACATCCCCAAAAACTCACACTTAGCAGACCTGATTTGCATTACTGACTTGGTCATTTGGGATGAGGCTCCCATGCAGCACAGGCATGTGATGGAGACAGTGGACAGGTCATTCCAGGACATCTGTGGCTCTGACAAGCCCTTTGGTGGACTTACCTTTGTCTTTGGTGGTGACTTTCAGCAGATCCTTCCTGTTATTGTGCAAGGATCAAGGCCTCAGATAGTAGGTGCCTGCCTACAGCGCTCCCCCCTCTGGAGATCCATCAAAGTGCTTCATCTCCACCAAAATATGCGCCTCAACACTGGCATTCAAGCTGAGGCCAACTTTGCACAGTGGCAACTGGAGGTTGGAAAAGGCAGGCACACTGATCCAAACTCTATCATCCATCTTCCCCCCTATATGAAGTGCAGGGAGAACACAGTTTCCTCTCTGATTGACAGCATCTACCCTGGCCTTGACACTGGCAACCCTTCTTCCCAGTTCTTTGCAGAGCGTGCCATCCTTTCTAGCCTTAACACTGATGTGGACAGCATCAACAAGGAGGTGCTTAGGAGGTTCCCAGGGAGAGGACAGGTGTTTCAGAGTGCAGACAGCATTCCCACTTCTGAGCAGAGTGGGGATGCTGATGTGATGCTGAACTATCCAGTGGAGTACCTGAACTCTATCAACTGCTCTGGACTTCCTCTTGCCAAGCTAGAGCTCAAGGTGGGTTGTCCTGTGATGGTGCTGAGGAACTTGGATGCCAGGCATGGTGTCTGCAATGGGAGCAGAGGGATCTTGAGGAGGTCTAGCAACAGGGTGCTAGAAGTTGAGCTGATTACAGGGGAGCATGCAAGGGAGAAGGTCTTCATCCCAAGGATCCCTTGCCAACCAACAGAGGATCAAGTTGCTTACAAGTTCACAAGGAGGCAATTCCCTGTGAGGGCATGCTTTGCCATGACCATCAACAAGTCACAAGGGCAAACACTGAAACATGTTGGGTTGGATTTAAGAAAGCCAGTCTTCACACATGGGCAATTTTATGTTGGGGTGTCAAGGGTGACCTCTGTCTCCAACATCAAGGTGATTTGGGAGGAAGAGAAGAGGGAGGCTTCCACTAAGAATATAGTATATAGTGAAGTGTTACTATAACAAGATGTGTGTTCAGTGTATGTATTGTTTGTTCTGCTTTACCATGTAAAAGATTATACATAGTGATGAGTTGATTACTTTCTGTTTAAGCAAAAAAGGGATTATGCAAAGAGGCTTTAAACAAAAAAGGATCACACCCAAGTGATTACACCCAGGCGACAGCAGGGGTTCGGGGGCGCAGCCCCTGACAAGTTTTAATTTCATGCCTAAGGCATGGCTTGCAAGCTGCTACAAAGTGCTGGAGGATGGTTTGCGAGCTTGCTTGCAAGCCATGCTGTAGGCACAAAGTGCAGCTTGCAAGCCATGCCTAAGGCATGAAATTACAACTTGTATTTACTAAATGTCAATTTAGCACACTTACCTTTTCCAGATAGGTGTGCCTGTTGCCTGGATGCTGGCATCCAATGGAACAAAGGACACAATATCCTTTTTTGTCCATTGGGTCAGGGATGCCAGTCCGGCTATCCGGCCATCTATTATTATGACAGATCATGATGCCATGCAGATTGCCACCCTCAAGATTGCCTATCCAGGAAGTCAGATATGGCTTTGCAAGTGGCACATGTTGCGTGCGATGCAATCACACTTCAATGCTAACAATTTTCCTGATCTGTGGGATAAGATCAAGAGATGGGTACATACAGATGATCAGGCCGACTTTCTACAAATCTGGGAGGAGATCTCCACTGATCCTCAGGTTCCAGAAATTTTTGTGAACTATCTTGGGTCTCAATGGATGCCTGTGGTGCATATGTGGTCCATGGTTTACCAGAAAAATTGACATATCTTTGAGGAAGAGGACACCAACATGTTGATCAATGCATATGTGATCCTCCCGATCTAAAGATAAGATGACTCAATCTTTTTAGATATCATCATGTCCTCAAATCACATTGGCTCGATGGCAAGCGCAATCGGCGGATCAATCAAATATTATTTGTTCTAGGGCATCACATGGTGCCATATTACCAAAACAGGCACAAACATGCAGAACATCGGGCTCGATGGTTGGGACCTGGCAGCTGACAGGTGTCAAATAATTTTCACCCATGCCGAGAGCATCTCACAAGATTCGATCTTGCAATTCGATGAGATCTGCTTTCACATCACTTCACAGTCCCATTCCTGGCGTGTTTTACTCAATCGATCTGATGAAGTCAACTTGTGATTGCACAGATTATCCCCAGATTAGATTCTGCAAACACATTGCAGCAATCTACATCCACTTTCCCTACCTCTGTCCTGAGGGGAGCACACAAAAGGAAAGTGCAAATAAATCACCTGACCCCCCATCCCCATCATCTTCTTCATCCACACCAAGGGAGAGCCTAGTATTTCTCTCACAGGAGATCATATCATTATCGCACAATCTTACATCTAGGCTTGAAAACACTAATCAAACAGCGGAGATCGTTGAGGCCACGCAGGCCACCAAATATGGTTTGGCAGCTGCAATCAATTTAATTCAAGGCTCCAAGGTCTTATCTGATAAGGAAGTGATCACACCCAATCAGAAAATGTGGATGGAGACAGCCGAGTGTATGGGTGTCAAACTCAAACGGGGCCCAAAACAATGGACCAGTCTCCCCAACGCACAGGGATTGACAGTGCGAAGCATCGGCATCGCTAAGGGAAAGTGCCGCCATGTTCACAATGATCCGTACACCAGGGGCGAACAGTTGGGCAAGTGCGCCAAGCCCAATGCAACATCTGCTGCTGCAAATGCGCCCATGCAGTGCCCTCAGGGAACCGTCGTCCCTCCCTTGGAACCCCCCTCCCTCCGATGCCACTGCCTCCCTTGCACCAGGTCCCTTCGGACTTGCACCACTGCCTCTAACAGGCCTCAACTGTTGCTGTTCCTTACAATACAAAATCTTTTTTTGTATCAATTTAATTTATTTGTCTAATAGGCTAATAAATAAGTCATTGAATATGTAATTGAGAAAATGATTTGGTGACATTTAAATACATAATTGATGTACCGATTCTCTTGCCGACACAATCGCCTTTTATGGTAACTCAACCCACCGCGAAAAGAACGCAACTGGGCCCACAGTGATACCAGGCAGCGACAGATTTGTAAAATCGAGATCAATGTCTGTATCGACGACGCCCGTCTCCCCATCCCAATGCATGCGTGTCGCCATTGTATGTTTATTTTATTCTCTTCCATTTGTGAATCATGAACTAATTCTTTTCTAGGCATTCGCTGCACTAAAATACAAACCCCCAGATCGGTCCATACAGTGTCAGTGTTACTCCGATGCCGCCCTCGCCAATATTAAATGTTGCTAGCATATACCCTTGATTTAAAGCATTACTTTTGTCGCTCTGCTACAAGATCGATATCCGAGGAATCCGACTCGTGGCGTAAGCGCGCACTTGGGCTTGAGGCAGAGCTAAAGGCGTCACGGGCGGCCGCAACACAGCGGGAGGGTGGTGCGGTTTTCCTCATTATATGCTCTAACGCGCAAGCTGGAAAGACCATCTTACAATAAAGTCTATTATCATGACAGTTCTGGAAGATGAGACCGAAGCTACATCCACTTCTAAGAGAAAGGGAACACAGACGACGAAGCGTCCCCTGAAATCAGAGACGAGGAGACCACGGCCACTGTTAATCCCTTCCACAATAACCGCCGCGCCCAAGACAACTGATATCCTCCAGTCCGGCAACAGTGCGTCCTTCCATATGCCTCACGATTCACGGCTTACAATGGTCGTCGCGCTAGCGTGGCCAAGACTTTTGCTAGGGAAGGATCTCAGACTCTTCTCCTCGCTACGTGCCTTGGATGACATATCCGCCCTGGTCACCACAACACCCGTTTCTCCGCATGAATCTGGCCTAGTGGCCGCTGCTTTGATGAGGTGTTTGGAAGCGTTACACGCTCTCCTCGTTCGTGCAATGTCATCTGTGCCAGGCGCACCCGAAGACGCCACCCCTCAAGAAATTTTGGAAGGCATTGAGGGCATCCTACCACAAATCCTTTGCAGGGCAGTTCCTGTCCTGAATCACGCATATGTTGACCCTTTCAGCGCAGCCAGACTCCAGGGGCACGCCAAACTGGTTGAAGATGAACCAATTCATCCCTACGATAGGATCTCTACGCTTGATCTTGTACTGGGGCGTGTCACAACTGAATTTCTCGTCCCAGCGATCCGCGCACTCGTACCTTGCACCTTGGTTAGGACGGAGCACGTCCTATCTTCGCTCTGGTCTGAGTCACCAAAGAAAGACTTCGCAGACGGGGCACAGTTGTTGAGCCTTGTCGTTGCCGTGCTCGGCATCTTGCCTGATCCACAATACATTGCCTTGTATGATTGTGTCGCTCTGGAGGCCATTCGAGCTCTCACGTCGGTTATCTTGGATCGGTCATCAAGGATCCCTTATGCACAGCTGACAGAAGCCCAGCGCATTTATCGCATCGCGCGCAAAGAGGCGCTACACTTCCTGTGCGACGCCGCTCTGCATGCCTTCCGCCGCCCTGCGCCTGCTCCGCTGGGAAGCTCAGAATATATTTTGAGGGCTGCGTTGGCAGAAGCCCTTGGTAACCTCGCGCTTACCCAAACTGCGCGCGAAGGCGGGAGTAGGCTAGATACGGTCGAAGAATACCGAGTGATGGTCGTACTGGAACGCGCTTGGAGTCTTGGCCTTCGGATTGGCCACATCAACGGAAATGTAAACTGTGAGAAGGTTGGCGTAAATGACGATGATGTTCACGAGCAGCATGGGGACGTTTCTGTGATGGAGGTGTTGGGAACAGACATTACAAGGGAAGAATAAGATCGTGTCGGACTATCTCTGGTCGATAGTGGGAAATTGTCGAGCAGAAGGCCCTGCAAGCACAAGTTTATCGTAATCAGAGTACGTACTACGCAACTCAGTTACCAGTATTGTCCTACTGAGCAAATGCGATGGCAATGATCTAAAGATTACAACCGCGTAAAGTCAACGATCCTCTTCGAGCCACCCGACAGCAAAGCCATTAGCGAAGCAATGTCGCAAGTTTGGGAAACGAATAGTTCAAAGCCCGTTTGAGGCATGCCTTCTTTTCCACGATTCTATCAGTTTATTAGGCCTCTGTAAGGACCTTACAATTCAATGTTAGATTATCGAGATTCTTCTACACTTGATTCTGATGGGCATTCCACGGATAAGTTTCTCGTCTCGACTTGGGCTGTGCCGCTGACGTAGGTGTGCCTTGCATATCTTTACATGTTCTATCTGTGCCATCTCGGCGGTGCCACCGCTCACTAGACCTTCAACTGAGCATGCCGTCGGGTCCAATCGCCGGGTACAAGATAAACGCCGCTTCTGGTCGTAAACAGGACCCGATGCGCCACACTGGAACATTATCGTGGAAAGAATATTACCATCTGGTTGCTGCTGACCTTCCATGGAAATTAGGAACACTGGATTGCACCTATCGCCCTTCGTTCATGGCTACTGTGACGATGATTTCCAAATTAGCGAGATTCACCGTCATGTCGAAGATCATATCCGTCCTGTCTGTTGGGGGACTGACACATACCTTGCTCCAGCAAAAGGCATCTTCCGCCACTTGCACGAATGAACGGAAGGTGGATGTGGATGCTACGTCACGGTGTACGCACGTGCCCGCACAATTGATCGGTTATAGGTCAACAAGCCAACGCAAAATTCGTCCAACTGAGGCAGGTATTTTAACGATGTTGGCGCAAACCAGGAGCAGAAGTGCGTGCGCACTGACACACAAGATCCGATTGGTGACTTGTGGGTTACGTACATTACGGGTAGCGATCACCAAATGAAATTGTTCAGGCACACGTCCTTGTGTGAGTAGTGCGATGATCATGGGGGGCGTTCATGGATGAGAACGACTGGTAACGAGCATCCCACAAGGGTTTAAACGGTCGAGAAGACATATGCGCGGGGCGGCAGATTCTCATTCTGGAGCGTATTGCCCTTGACGCCGACGATGCTCTGCGCGGGCGCTTCGAGTGCCCCGAACACCCCAACAAAGTACAGCAGCTCGGGCCCTGACGCTCGATCCCCGCTCGACTTGGACGCCACTCGACCCGCTTTCAGTCACGCGTGATGGGAGAGCCCAGACTCCTTAAGACATGACCAAATTGCCGTACATTCCGCCCCGGATGTGTGCATGCCATGAGCCCCATCAAAGACAAAAGTTAAGGGAAGAAGCTGATTCGATCGTTCCGCTGCCAGCCCAGACCTCGCTCAAGGGCTAAATCAGGCGTGCATGTGTTTGCGCGTATCATACCATACTTACGCCCATACAGCAGCGACGTTCCCGTGTGACCCACGAATCAATTCAACCCCGTGGCTCTCCCTCTCGCGGAAAACATCATCGACCCCTCCTCCCGGAACTGCATCATCCCCGCTTCCCACTTTTAGCATCTTCGTGCCCGAATCAGCCGCAGAAGCAGCAGCGAACGCGCGCGCACGGCCATGCACTTAGCAGCCGCCTGAACGGCCTGAGTTCCGCCCGGACGCCCAGACAACATCGGGTAATAAATATCTAGTGGCCAGCCATGATGAGAAGTACGATATTACGCACCTGTTATCGCAATGCACGCGACCGGGGGGGATACGTATCGAGCGAGTGTGACGCTCGCGAGGCATCGTGCCAACCAACTCACACACGCGATGGCACGCGTTGGCGCCGAGGTCACAGACTTCTCACCTTTCTCTTATTCCATTGCTTTCCCAGGGTGCTCAGCCAGGCTTGTCATGGCCCTTATAGGTCCCCCCACCCCATGTCGCGTCCCCCCATCAATCCAACCGCTGTCCGCCATGCGTTCGACGTGCGGTGGCGCCGGGTCGCGTGACCACGGGGACGAGTCGAGACACATCGCGCGCTTAACGTAGGCGTGCAGGGTCCTTTTGCGTCATCCGTCACTCCCGTATGACCGTCTTTACGTTGCCTCATGAGATCATTGGATGTGTCGGGAGGGTCTGGTTCTCCTATTTTGGTGACGTAGCGGGGGCGACGTACTGCTCCGCGAACGAGTCTGAGCCGTCAAATCGAAAATCCGGGACACCCTTTTTTCTTTCTCGAACGGAGAACTCGATATTCGATTTTGTCTGGTCGGTCCGATAATGTTTCGGTCACGACGTGCCCTCCACACTGCTCACCCGACACTCATTTCCAAGGACGCAACAGGTAACCGGTAGTCGATGATCACTCGGCCTGGCTCAGAAATGACTGTCAGCGGATGGACATTGCGTAAACGACAAAATCAAAGGGACTTTTGACTCTGAATTCCTCGGCGCAAATATGTCGTCAATCCCATTTCTTCCCGGTCGAGCTCCCCTCATAACTGGACGTCATGTTGGCCTCTGCCCGGCGTCTGCGCCGCTTACATTGGTCCCTTCGATCGTGATCAGATGACAAGAGCACTGATCATATCCTTTCATTCATTTAACTGCCCTGGGCCCCTGGCACTACGCAACGTTGACCTGTGGGCGTAATTATCGTCATCTCGCAAAACGAGCGCTCAAAGTAAGGAAGTCACTTACCACATCGTACCCTCCTTCAGACGTAAGAGTGGGGATTGCAAAGAGTTCGCCCTGAGCTCTCCTTTTACTTGACAAAGGCGAGTCGCCGTCCGCTTCATCCGTATGACCCATCCCTCGTTCATCGATCCCGTCCACTGCCAAGGACGACAACTACCCTCGGTCCACTCTTTGACTCGTAAGACATACCGCTTCTCACCGAGCGGGGAAGTTGCCTTGCGCGACCCGCCAACCGGCACGCCATCCATCAATTTGAAAACACACTTGGAATGTGCCCCCCCCTCGTTGAACCAAGAACGAACATGTGACCCTCGTAAACGTGCGCCATGATGCGTCGAGGCCGTTCCAGAATGCGCCCTACGGAGCCCCAAGGGCCAGCAGCCCAGGTGTTCGCCATCGATCGATGACACTGAGAACGCTTTCGATCTTTCGATCTGTCACGAGATTGAGATAGGGGGGATCCCACGCTCTCTGACAAACGCACGCGCACGCTCACCCATCGCGTCCGCTTCAACCTTCACCTTTTACGTCCTACGGCGCAGGAGAGCAGCGGATGGGTTTAAAAGACAACAAGCGGCATGTGCTGCAGTTCGTACAATCAGATAAAGCATCCCCAGCGTATCCCCCCCCCCGCACGTCACTTCCCCACAATGATTATCAAAACGATGCCAAGTCGTCGACGAGCGTGAATCGAAAAATAAATAATCGATCATGGACACGCGCGTGCTGGAATGGAGCTCGAGCCGCGGCTTCCAAACTTGCGCTATCATGTTTTCCCATCGCGTGCCCCTGTTTGCAGATCTAAGGTACATCCTCTCCTTGAAGCCCCTGTGGCTAGGTGGGCCCGCGAGTGGGGAATGGCATAAGTAGTTGTGTACCTTCTCTTTGGAAGGAACCCCTGGTGCCAGTACGAGTTCACCTTTAGTGGCAAAACACGATGCCAATGCTTGACTCGTTCAAGCACTCCTTCCTTCCAAAAAGATATATCCGAAAAGAAAAAGACATGCGCAACCATTTATCTCGAAGGCATACATGGCTCCGCATGCATTATATGGGATCATCGATTAGTACTGAAATTGCCGGTAGCGGAGTGGGTGGGCCACCCAAAACTGAGTCCGCCCGGCTATCAGCTGTGGAGAAATGAGACCGAAACCCATAGCAGTGCAGCGATATGTGCCACGACCGAGCCGATTAATATGGTTTCCAAGGGCTTCTGCCTCTCAGCTCAACTGACCGCTGACGGCACCCAAGACCAGATGGCCCCCGGTAGCGTGGCTGCCAATGGTGCAGGTTGGTAGTGAGCGGGCGCAAAAACTGATGGATGTGCTCGTTCGAGAGAACGAGAGAGTGTCACGGTAAATTATTTCCTCCCGACGCCGATGCAAGCACACATCCTTCGGGTCCTCTTTTGTCTCGTCCTGTCCACGTAACGTATTTTGGTACCTATCATTCACTGGTAAGCATACATGCGAGGGGATCGTGGGAGGCTCTCGGCAGACGGTGCATTTATGATCTAAAAACCCAAACGCAACGACGTGATGGGCCGATAACCCGGAGCGCCCGAGAAGCGTTCCCTCTCTCGGTTGCCCCCTCCCACGTCGCCCAGGAAATCCCGCGGGCGCCAAGTAATCGTGTGTGGGACGAAGCCCTCAATGATGGACCCTATGAAAAACCGCTCGATTTCGTCTGCCGAGTCTGCGTGCTCCTTCCGAGTCCGGTGTCATCTGTGCGTTTCATGTTTTTTTTTTTTTCTCATTTACGCCCACCGTACAAGGACGTCCTTGAAGACGACGCGGACGAACGATCAGGTGTGGTGGGTGGCGCGAGGGTGGACGGATGCGGATTGCATCACACACACACGACACGAGGTCCTGCCTTGCTCACGCACACGCACGCACGCGCCACGAACCGGTAAGTGAAGATGGAGACGGGAGAAGGGGGGGATCAACCAGACCGTGGTCTACTCCGAGGTCGAAGGAAATGACTGCGGATCTGCTTCACTGGCGAGGACACGCACGGTGATCCAGCGTAACGCCTTGATACATTGTCGTCCTCGAATGCGAACGCGTCGCTTTTTGCTCGCCGGTCGTGCCTAGCTCTAACACGACCCTGGCCATTCATTTGGCTGGGCCCCACGATGATGGGTGATGCATGATGGGATGGGATCAGATAGACATCAAAAAAAAAAACTCCCCACACCACGACGCCACGTCTCTCCCTTTGTGATCCATCCATGATATAATATCCCCACATGTACATGCTGTATCAAGAATGGCTATGCGAGGTGATGTGCAGATGGTCGGTCGATTGATCACAAACTATGGGTTGCAAAGAACAAAGGATCAAATTGCAAAGGGCAACATGCGATCGTACAAACGGTACCGTCGCATATGACCTGATGGAATTGCCAAAACATCGATTCAAACTCGCTCTTTCCCACGCATGGACTCACCTACACCGCTTCTGACATCCAATTGACGCTCTTAGGTCGAAGGGGAACGAGAGATAATCGGGGGAATCATATCTATGTGTATTTTGCATATATTATAGGTGATCAATTTAACATAAAGATAAACAACTATAGCACAAGAGTGAGCGTAGGCGCAGAGAGTAAGGTTCAGGTATAGAGCGCGAAAACAGCGAGGTATGACAGAGCAGGTATGTACAGCATGAGCAGCAGCGGGGTAGTGCGTGGGCAGAGTAGTTGGGGATATAAATAGAGAAGATGGGTAGTTGTCAGTGCGTGTATCGCAGGGGTGGAGGGTTAACGTATACCAGAAGAACAACAACAGATGAAGACCAAAAGAGCAGAAAAATGGACAAATGTGACAAGGCAGATCAGAATGTGGAAAACTCGAGCGGGCGTTCTGGCGTGCTCGGTTGATGTGGTTGCGGGCGGCCGATACTGAAAATCTGTCCCAAAAGATCATCAACTATGGAGATGGGACAAGTAAAGAGAGCATACCTCCGTCCCTAATGATCGGATTTGCGCGTGCTCTCTGTGCAGCTGCCTCTTCTTCCTCGAGGGCGATCTCATATGGTGCCTTGCGTCCCGGGACGCGCTTCATATAGTCGGGAATGGGGGACGGTTTAGGCATCCACCTCCCTCCTCCGGTGGCCTTGCAGATATCGGAACGGATTCGAAGAGGATAGCTCCTCAAGTCATCGGGAAGCGAAGGGTCGGGAGGTGGTGGTGCAAGAGGAAGAGTGCGCGAGCGACGCGGCAGAGGGTGTGAGGAAGTGAATTCTGATATGGACATCGGGGAAGGCGACAAGGAGGGTGAAGGCGAGTGAGGGGGAACGGTGCCGTGGATTTGGGCATAACACGCGTCACACACGCGAGCAGGGAGAACAGGCGAAGCAGGGGACGCGTATGTCGCGATGGGCGTACCACGCGGGGGGTAAACAAACGAAAGCGTTGTCGTGTCGAGGAGGGGCGTGGTGAGGGAAGAGCAGGCGCGGCAAAAGACGAAACCGCACTTTCTGCAATGCTACAGAAAAGCAAAGATTAGGACGGGACGGCTATGCGAGAGGGAGGGTTGACATACGTGACGTCTCTCTATGAGGGTGAAGGGCTTTCGGCATACGAAGGTGTCGCAGCAGGTGGCGTCGGTGTCTTTCTTCCAGAGTGTGCGGGGCAGGAGAACGGCCAGGTGTTCGTTGGGGGCAGGTGCCTGCGAGGAAAGAGAAGCAAGGGACGAGCAAGAGGATGAGGAAGAACCAGCGTCTGTAAGGGAGGGCAGGGAGGCAGAGGAGGCGGGAGAACGAGGGATGGACGAAGAGGACGAGAGGGATTCTCTTGAGCGGAATGCGGCCGTGAGAGAGCCGAGGACGGCGTGAGGGGAGGGGATGGAGGTAGGGGAGTGCATGGGTGGATGAGATGAGGGGGGGGAGAGATGATGAGGCCCCGAAAACCGAAAGGAGGAGAGCTTAACGGCAGTCCGTTAAAACGCGGGGGAGGACGGGTTATTTTATTTTATTTTATTATTTTCGACACAGCGGAGCCAACCACCCGGTAAACGCCGTAACATCAATCGAGATCCGAAAACGTAAGCTTGCCTTGCCGCGCATCGCTCCAAATCGAGTTTTCCCTCCAATCATATGTAAGCCATTATTTTTATTTTATTTCTCCGGATAATCCCCGCCTCAGCCTTCACCCCTGGCAATCGCCGCCCTCCCTCATTGGATGTGGCCGTTGCCGCGGCGCTCCTCCGTAATGGCTTTATCCCCATCTCCGTTCTCTGCCCATCAGATCGCGTTACCTTTCATCTCCCGTACCTGTACGCTCCCATGCTACTCTATCTCCTATCGGTCCAATTCAATATTTCCTCCTCGGCCCTTACCTGTTTGCCCTTGCAATCCCACTTCAACCGGTCCATCATGTCCTCGGCAACTCCTAATCAACAACGAACACCTACGATGAGAATCACTCCATCCGCGCACTTTCGTCCTCCCCTCCGCGTTCACCGGGGCAACGCCCTACCGTTCTCATTGCAGGGAGCCTTGCGGCGGAAATGAAGGGGCTTTCTTTCATTAGCCCAACGCGCGAGAAACTACGTACTTTTTTTTTTTCCCCTTTATAAGTCCTCTGCCGGACGCCGCCCCCGTGAGGCGGAGTCGTATTATTTCTTACATTCCGTCAATTGCCTCGCTGCTTCCCTTCCATGTAGGCTAAGCTAAATCTAATTTTGAAAGTCCTTTTCCTTTCCTCTCTCCAATCACACCCTGCGGTTGATTGTGAGAATGCTTGCTCGCTAAGACGGCCTGGTCGACTGTACCGCACTTTAAGCTCTGGTGCGCTTGACGGGCCCGATCGGCACCCCGTCGTCAGGGCTAAAATTGTCCAGGGCACCTTCAATTTTACGAGAAAAAAAAAGAGGCCGTGGTTGTCCATATACGTAAAATCTGCCACCGATTGGCCCGTGACAGCCGGTCGCCCTCGCACCTCGGTCTTTATGTTTACGCTTTATGCAATCCAAGGGCGATTGCCTCCGAGACCGAGTTTGCCACAGCTTTGGTTTGTTCCTCATGCACGTTGCAAATGTGAGCCATGAGAATGCCACATTGGATTGGATACATCTCATCAATTGCTGACATGCTTAGAGTTAGCCACTGCATGTGCCATGGTTTTTGGCCTATAATGACCGATCACCTGCATATTTTTGCTCAATCTAGGGCCTAATGTTTTTAAGATCTGGTCATATGGGCTGAAAAATAGACTGGGACTGAATTGGACCCTACTGCAGCAGACCAGAGGTGGTTGTGATTGAATTGATCATCAATCTGGTCGTTGCTTGCAACATTTCGAAACCCTCTTAAGGCCAAGAAAAGACCAGTTGCCACTGGTCTATCAGTAAATATTAAATATTTAGAAATTGAACATGGGTGCTTGCTAGACAGTCACAAGATGCATGCACTGTAGTTTGGACAAGCTATCCATCCAGTGTTCCCACAGTGAGAGCCTAATAATAGTGGGGCATCTATGATTGCATTAATGATTGTGTTATTTGTCATTTTCATGTGACCTTGTGCTTATCATTTTTGGATGTCATATTGAGTGCAAAATTAAAACTGCTATATCTCAACAGTTTCTCAACAGATTGCCTTGAAACTTTGACAGTAGAACCTTATATACTGTATATAGGTGCAGCTAAAGTGTGGGAGCCTAATATTCATTTTTTGACCTGTCAATTTTTGGGTGCTGACATGAGTGCAGAATTTTGAACTGCCATATCTGACAAGACTCACTGTTGAACTATCCAGTTCAAGAGCAAGGGATAAGCTCAAAGATGAGTTGGTAGATGTCCAAGACGGCATGGGCAAGGAGTAATGTCCAGAGTAGTAACAAATACCAAAGAGGTATGGTTACCAGGAGCGTCGAGCAGTTATGTAGGGAAGTGGCCAGAATGATCACAAGGGGACGGTCCTTAAAGGAGTATCCCAGGTTAGAGAGTGCCGTAAACAAATGGACAGTCTGGAGACTGTCTGGTACTTTATTGAGCGCTTATATACCACAAGAGAGTTACTAAACAAAGGATGTGCTGTAACCTTGTTATCAATCACAATAGCTGGATGAGTAAGGCACCCAGGGGTGCTTGGTAAGCATGCTCAGTCATGCTGAGTAACCTGCTGAGTAAGGAGGGTGCCGGTGATGAGTAATAGTTCTTGGAGTCCACATGATCATCGTGTGAACTTCATGGGTCATTTGCTGTACTTTAGGCTTACTAAGACAGTTAGTAAACCTCATCCATTCTCTCCTGGGAACCTAAGTGTGTGGACCTCCATTTTAGGAGTCTCCTGGTTGAGTTTTCATTTCATGTGTTGAGTGGTTATAAGGGTTGAACCCCTTTACAGTAGTAAAGACTGGACAGCTTACTGGCCATGAGCATTCGGTCTGGTTGGTTAGAGGTCCTGGGTTCAATCCTGGCAGTGGGCTATCTTTCAAGGCGACTTGGAGCTGAACTTGGCACCATTGTCTTGTAAGTGTACAATGCTTGTTGCTTAATCCCCTTTCAACAGAAGTGTTATGGCGTTGTGGCCGTAAGAGCATTAGCTCAGGGTTCAGTGGGGCCAAGTCCCTGTGACTTGGTTCAAGGGTTCAGTGGGGCCAGCTTCAAGGAGACCAGTTCAGAGGTTTAGCATCTCAAGACTGAGTCAAGGATGACCTAATCCACAGACAGAGTTGATCTCCTGGTTTCACAGAAGAGGATGATGATGAGGGAGAAGCAGAGGAGGAAGAGGAACATGAAGGTTCCTTGTGATGAGCTTAGGTCAAGCAGAGTATAAGCCAGCACAACACAAGTTGTGTTTTGAGAGACAGTACAGGGTAGAGGGATGCGACAGGAAATGGGACAAAGCTAAGCTTGGGGTATTTTCCAGCTTCTACAGACGCTTAAATACTGTATGTAGCGAGGCTGTACAGTACTATATGTGGAACAATAGATAAAAGTGAGCCAATAGCAAAAGAGACGCAACAATAGATGAAACACAATGAGTTGAAACAGTAAGGGCCATCAGCATCAAGGGATGAAAGCATAACCAAGGGGATGGGGGTGAAAGTAAAGAACAATAAGGAGTAGATTTAGGGATGAACCAAAAGAGGGGTAGATTACAACAAGAAGGCCATAGCCGGCTTCTGTGACAAGGGTCTTGGGTTCAATCCTGTGTAATGGACTATTATGTGAGATATAACTGGAGTCAATCTTGGCACCGTTGTCTTGCTTGTCAATAGTTGTATGTGTTCCTCATTAAGTCCCTTTGAAGTCTCATTAATAGAACGGACTCTTCAAGAGTGTTCATGACACTAATAGAATGGACTCTTTGAGAGCATTTATGACAATATCTCAACCATTTCTTTATACATTGCCTTGAGGCTTGGGCAGTGGGATCTCATGTACTGTGTCTAGGTGCAGCCCAAGAGTTGGTGTCTAATTATTTGTTCTTGATGTTTCAATTTCTGGGTGCCAATCTGTGTGCAAAAGTTTGAACTGCCATATCTCAATCACTTCTTAATGGATTTCCTCTAAACTTGGACAGTAGAACCTCAGGCCCCTTACAGCAACCCAGATTTCTTGAAACTTGAACTTGGAACTTGAATTTCAGGATTAGCCAGGGGTGACAGGAGTCACAGGTGTGATGAAAGTCATTGGAATTTTGCATGATGTGACATCCCAGATCCAGGCTATTGGACTTTGTGAGCAGAGTGGTGTTTGAACATCTTTACAATTCAGAAACTAATATAACTATTTAATGTTAATAATAAATCATTTGATAACAGAAGTTGTGGTACTCTACTCGAAATTGAAATTGTGGCACCTAACATCCATCCTTCAACATTGCACCACCATGCATGCCCTTGTCATCACCACTCCCTTGCACCTCCACCATCCTGCCAGCTACAGACATCACACCCTTGCAATTGTCTTCATGCACACTCTCCTGACAAACTGATGCACCCCAAAATGAAGATTGAATGGTCCCACCACCTCCGTCATCCTGCCAACACATGCTGTGCAATTGCAATCACCTTCACACAGGCATTCTCCCAGCAAACCAACACACACAAAAGCCAAATGGTCTCACCAAATGCCACTCCCCCATCATCTCACCCTCAACACATGCTGCACTGTCATGATTGCCATCATGCACGCACCTTCCCAACAAATTGTTACAGTGTTGTGGCCATTGGAGCATTAGTGTTACCAAGTGGTTTGGGGTCTGGAAGATGCTGGAACACCTGAACTATGGACTGCACTGTTTGCATCATGCGTGCATCAGATCTTGATTGTTTATGTCCATTGATATTGCGTTCGGAATGCGTTGATTGTATCTTTCTGAAGATGTACTGAAGAAGCAATGAGTAGCATTGCTTCTGTCCCAGATGTTCCTGTACTGCCACATACATCACTTCCTTGATTAGGAAAGTGCTTATGACACCGAGATTGCTACTAGGGAAGCACTTAATGCTTCCAGCACCAAGATCGTTTACATAGAAGCAACCTTGCTTCTATGAGCCACCTTTTGCTTCTATAGCACTGACCAGTACTACAGTAGCACAAACCTTATCCCTGTAGGGCTATATAAAGCCCCCAGTCTGTAGCAGTTGAGCCTTAAGCTTGACTTAGTTTGCCAATCCCAAACAGTTGACTCCTACCCTGTCTGCAGAGCCCCTCTTATCTTGTTGCCATACTCCAGAAGGATCTAACACTCCTTCCCCTCCACAAGTATTGCTTGCTTGACTCAAGCATATCTGCATTAGTAGGACATGTTCATAGACGCAACCATTGATCTTATTTAAGGCACTTTGGAGCCTTAACAGTTAGCTCAGGGTTTGGTGGGGCCAAGTCCCAGTGACTTGGTTCAGGGGTTCAATGGGGACCGGCTCTAAGAGACTGGTTCAGAGGTTTAGTGTCTCAAGACTAAGTCAAGGATGACCTAATCTGCAGACAGAGTTGATCTTCTGGTTTCACAGAAGAGGATGATGAGAGAGAAGCAGAGGAGGAAGAGGAACACAGAGGTTCCTTGTGATGAGCTCAAGTCAAGCAGAGTGTAAGCCAGCACAACACAAGCTGTGATTGAGAGAGGATACAGAGTAAAGGGATGCGACAGGAAATGAAATGGGACAAAGCTAAGCTTGGGGCATTCCCCTGCTTTTACAGGTGCTTAAATACTGTATGTAGTGAGGCTGTACAGTACTATATGTGGAACAATAGATAAAAGATAGGCCAATAGCAAAAGGGGATCAATAACAAGTGAAACATAAGAAGGTAAGGTGAGAGCTGTCCATCAATATCAAGGGATGAAACAGTAACCAAAGGGATGGGGGTGACAGAAGAGAACAATAACAGAAGAGATTAGTCAGAAACTGGCAAGGGGTAGATCATAACATAAGGAGAGAGTAGATGGTGGATTGTGTGTGTGTGCAAAGAGTTGATGAAATGGAGAGGTGGATGTGGTTTGAGGATTAGGAGTGAGGTGGGTTGCAGGTGAATATGTTTGGACAAGAGTAGGTTGGATTCTACAAGAGACCAAGCTTAGGGCTTTGGTCACAAAGTACTGAGCTTATTATACAGGAGAAGCACAGCAATAGCTGCGCTTTGATTGTGCTGCTAGTATAGTAGGAGTCATAGTAAGTAGGAGTCATAAGGATGAGGCCATGAATGAGTCATAACCCAGTAACTGTGCTGCACAGTAAATGCACAGCATTGCACAGTTGAAGCTAAGAAATGAATATAAATGGGAAGAGAACCAAACAAAGGGAAAGTAATAGCAATCCAGTGTTACCTGGACATGTATGGATCACATGATAACACAGAAGGGATCACAAGACATAAGAGATCACAAGACCAGTAAGTAAAGGGACATACAAAGGCAAGCAGTCCATAGCAAAAGGTAAGAAGTAATCATAAAAGGAAAATGTTGTAACTGCTAAGACAAGGACAACTCTACACTCATCAAGAGCTAGAGCTTGAATGAAATAGCCTCAGACTAGGCTACTGGAGGGAAGATGATCCTCATTACAAACCATCCCATGAAACAGAAATGGCCCCCACTGAAAAAAGCTCTTCTGCCCTCTCTGAAAACCCTGAACCCCAGACACCCCCAGAATCCCCTGAACCACAGAACCCACCAGCGCCTCAGACACCCCCAGAATCCCCAGAACCTCCAGGACTCACAATGGCAGCCCAACCACAAGTTGCTGCACAAGCCCCTCAGATTGCCACTCAGGCTCCTCCAGTTGTCACCCCAGCCCCCCAAGTAGCTGCCCCAGCACCGCAAGGAACCAACAAGTCCCTCAGTGACAAGGAACCTGCAGCATTCACAGGGGAAAGAAACAAAACAAAATGCTTCATCATGGAGTTCAACTTGTACTAGGGACTTGATGATGATAAGGCAGTTATGATCAGCCCCTTCAAATGAACTATGCTAGCCCTCTCATACATCCAGGGAGAAAAGGTTGAGGGATGGGTCAACTCACAGGTGACCACCCTCAGGGAAAAAGTGAATAGGGCCCAAAACCTGGTTAATAGAAATGATGAAGCCCTGTGGAATGACTTTGTCACAGACTTCACCTTCAAATTCACTAACATGGCAGAGAAAGAGGACACTCAGGTGGTCCTCGCCAAACACAAGATGAAGGACTCCCTTGATGATTACATTTCCACTTTTGAGCAACTCCTGGCCAAAGCAGGATGGCCTGAAACTGACATAAGTGTCATTGAAAGTTTCAAAAATGGACTCAAACATGGACTCCACAGTGCAATTTTAAACAGAGACATCTGGCCCACCACTCTCCAAAAATGGAAGGAGGAAGCCAGAAGACAACATAGACAATTCATCACCATCAAGGAAAAACTCAAAGGGAAAAGAACCATCCCCCCATTGGAACATAGACCTCACCACCCTGCCTGAATGCAAGTGGACACTGCCAAGTCCAACTTCAGGAAACTCACTGAAGAAGAAAGGAAGCACTCACAAAAGAAGGACATCATTTCTGCTGCAGAGAAAAGGGTCATCTCAGTCAGGAATGCCCAAAAAACTTGATCCCAACCACTTCCAAGGTTCACACCACAGAACCCACTCCAGACCCACCCAAAGAAGAAGAACCAGCCACTATGGTGGCACAAATGAAAGCTCTGCCAGCCAAAGAATGAGCTAAAATTAGGGACCTCATTCTCAAGGAGGATTTTCTCTAGGCCAAAGTGCAACAGTTGGCACAAAGGCTCAAATAGATACCATTGTTCAACATAAAGAAAACTCAATGAAAGTTCCTTTTATGATTACAACAAATGGAAAGACTGGCCAAGCACTCCTAGACAGTGGAGCAACAGAAAATTTCATCAGCCAAGGAATTGTGGGAAATTTACAAATCCCACTCCAACCTCTCAGAATCCCCAGACCCATCATCAATGTAGACAGTACTAGTAATCAAGGGGGAGCACTAACCCATTACACCCACATGGCCATACAACATGGCCCCACCATTCAACTTCTCACCTTCTATGTCACAAACTTAGGAGAAGACAGAATGATTCTTGGCTACCCCTTCTTGAAAGTGTTAAACCCCCTTGTCAACTGGAGCACTGGTCACCTTAGAAACCACCTAGGGGTCCTTCTCACCCCTGTACCTCTGATGAACCCACCAAAAATCCAAATTGCACAGATAAGAACAACCACCATCCCCCCAGAATATTCACATCATCAGAAAGTCTTCTCAGAAGAAGCAGCCAAACAACTCCCACCCAGTTGAGGAGAACTCAACTTCACAATCACCCTGAAACCTGATGCCCCCAAGTTCCTTGATTGCTGAACTTACCCCCTCCCCCACAACAAAAAACAAGAGTTATCTAGACAAATACAGGAAGACCTAGCCAAGGGTTTTATCAAAGATGGAGTATCAGACTTTGTCTCCCCCATCTTCTTTATCCAAAAGAAGGATGGCACCACCCCATGATTGGTAGTAGACTACCAAAAACTCAACAACATCACCATCCCTGACTACCATGCCTTACCAAACATGGAAGAACAATTACACCAGCTAAGGGGCAAAACCAACTTTAGCAAATTTGATGTCAGAGCTGGCTACAATAACATCCTGATTCACCCAGAAGACTGACATAAGGGGGCTTTCAAGACCCAATTTGGCACATTCATTCCTATGGAAATGGGCTTTGGCTTCACCAATGTCCTGGCAGCCTTCCAACAAGCAATGAACCACACCCTCTGTCCCTGGCTTCTCAAATATCCTGAAAACACCTGTAACTATCTAGATGATGTGACAATGTTAAGATCGGACTGATCTTATTACCAACTCTTAGTGAAAGAGTTGCTTGATTTAGTTCAAGCACTAGACTTCGAATCCCTTGATATTATCTCAGGAAGAATAAATGTTAAGAGAATAGAGGGGCCTCTTTCACTTAGAGTTATCACTATAATTTGTTTAGAGTGTTGACAAGATGATTGTTTCTTGTAAGAGAGTAAGTCGAGCGTAAGGCTCAACTTCTTAGTACCACAGACTATTTATACGATATCTCAACAACTACTGATCCGATTTGTACAAAACCTGGGGTGCACATAGCTGAGAAGCCAGTAGTATCCAAATATGTAGAGCGCAATTTGAGAATGTCAGAAATGACTCACACATGAGTCATTCTTTCCTAGCATCTGTCATCAACCAGTAAGTAGTGAGTAAGCCATTACTGATCAATGAGTAAGCTGGATCAGTAAGCAATCACTAAGCCAGATGAATAAGCACATATGAGTAAACAGAGATGAGTCACCAAAGCATAGGTAAGCAGGTGAGAGCACAGAACACAAGAATCCTAACAGACAATAGCCACAGGATCAGGATGTTACCAAGTGGTTTGGGGTCCAGAAGATGCTGGAACACCTGAACTATGGACTGCATTGTTTGCATCATGCATGCATCAGATCTTGACTGTTTATGTCCCTTGATATTGCATTTGGAACATGTTGACTGTATTTTTCTGAAGATGTACTGAAGAAGCAATGAGTAGCATCGCTTCTGTCCCAGATGTTCCTGTACTGCCACATACATTGCTTTCCTGATTGGGAAAGTACTTATGACACTGAGATTGCTACTAGGGAAGCACTTGATGCTTCCAGCACCAAGATCATTTACACAGAAGCAACTATTGCTTCTATGAGCTGCCTTTGCTTCTATAGCACCAACCAGTACTACAGTAGCATGAACCTTATCCCTGAGGGCTATATAAAGCCCCCAGTTTGTAGCAGTTGAGCCTTAAGCTCAACTTAGTTTGCCAATACCAAACAGTTGACTCCTACCACATCTGCAGAGCCCCTCTCATCTTGTTGCCATACTCCAGAAGGATCTAACACTCCTTCCCCTCCATGAGTAATGCTTGCTTGACTCAAGCATATCTGCATTGGTAGGACATGTTCATAGACGTGACCATTGATCTTATTTAAGGCACTTTGGAGCCTTAACACAGGAGAAGAGCACCTTCACCAACAAATCACACACAAATTCCTTGACCTCCTTGAAAGAGACTCTTACTTCTTGAAGGCATCCAAATGTGCCTTCGAACAAAAAGAAATTGACTTCTTAGGCCCCTTTTACCAACCAAGAATTCTTGAATCTTGAACTTGAACTTAGATTTCAGGATTTTCCGGGAGTGACGGGAATGACAGGTGTGATGTAAGTGACATAATAAACTAATATGAGTCTATTTCAAATATGAGTTATTTTTCAGTGTGATTTGCATTCATGTGTAGGGTTTACATGTGATATGTAAAATATTTTTTCTAGCCCCCTCCTTCTGCTCCTTCCAAGTGTGGTATGGCAAGCATGTCACTAAGGCAGAATATGTGTCACTGATGTGTGGGTGCACCTGTTTGTGCAACTTTTGTATGTGCAGCTCTGGTGCAAATGGGGCTGCAAGCACCCAGATGTTGAGCTTAACTCCAAGTTTGACACTGACACTGACACATCATGTGTAACCCCATATATGTGAATATGCAAATCACAACAGAAACAAAATCCATATTAATTTATTATATATGCATCATATTACTTACATCACTCCTGTCACTCCTGACACTCCTGGAAAATCCTGAAATCCAAGTTCAAGTTCAAGATTCAAGAATTCTTGGTTGGTAAAAGGGGCCTTAGGTTTCTGGATCAATCAAGGGACTCTCAAGATTGACCCAGTCAAAATGGACAGCCTCAAAAACCGGCTGAGACCCCTCAACAATCTGAAACAAGTACAACAGATCATGGGCACCTTCAACTATCAATGACCATTCATCCAGGATTTCACTAAAATAGCTTGCCCCATCTTTTCCACAATTAAAAAGGGAACTCCCTTCTTCTGGACCCAGAAGCGACTGCTGCTCTGGAGACCCTGATATTGGCAGTTTGCAAGGACTCCAAACTCTACACTGCCAACCCTGACCTCCCATATGAATTAGAAACTGACGCCTCACAATTTGCCACTGGAGCAATCCTATTCCAAAAGGACTCAAGAGGAAAAAAGGAAAATGATCAGTAACATGTCACATGCATTCAATGAAGCAGAAAGAAACTACCCAGTCTGGGACAGAGAATTCCTGGCCCTAATCCTTGCACTCCAACATTGGCAATACTTACTGGTTGGAACCAAGCACTCTATCAAAATCTTCACAGACCATGCCAACCTTGCCCACTACTGACTCCCCCACAAGATCAACTGAAGAATTGCAGGATATATTTCCACACTTGCAGACTACCACTTTGAAATTCATCACAAACCAGGAGTCTCTAATTGAGCAGATGCCCTCTCATGATGACCAGATCACAACGATGGATCAGGAGATAACCAAAATATCATGGCACCCCCTGATAAACTCTTTATCTGCATGCTCCACACCAAAGACCATTACACCCAAGTTCTAATAGAACAAAAGAACCAACAATCAGATCTACTTATGTGGAAGATCAAGCACAACCTCCAAGAAGAAGATGGCACACTATTCAAGGATGGAAGATTGGTTGTGCCATACCAAGAACCCCTCTTATGAAACATTCTACACTCCTATCATGACAGCATTCTTGGCAGACATACAGGAAATGCCTAGGACCTTATATTCAATCCAAGAATCCTTCTGGTGGCCAAAAAAGGGCTACTTCATCTGAGACTATATCCTAGGATGTGCCACCTGTCAAGCCAACAAATCTTCCACACACCCCATTCATCCCCCAATTCACCCCATTCCCCCTGAATTTCAGAAACCCTTCCAAACTTTAGCCATTGATTAGATTGTTGACCTTCCCATATCAGAAGGGTATGACACAATCATGACCATCACTGATCATGACTCCACTAAAGCAGCAATATTCATACCTTGCTGAAAAGACATGGGAACCCTAGAAATGGCTAAATTATTTTTATGACATGCCTTCCCATGGACCAGGATTCCTTCCAAAATCATCTCTGATTGCAACTCTCATTTCACCTCCAAACAGTTTTAAGAAAACTCTTGAATCCTGGGAATCAATCAGAACGTAAGTACCACCTATCACCCTCAAACTGATGGGCAATCAGAGAGAACCAATCAGACCCTAGAAATGTATCTCCGCATCTACACAGGAGAGAAACAAGAAGAATGGGCACACTTGCTTCCCATAGCTCAGTACCATTTCAATGCTCACAAATCCACAACCACCAAAAAAAACCCCTATGAACTTCTCATAGGTTTTAACCCACAAGGACTTGGCACCCAACTAAGGTCCAAATTCCCAGGGATTCAAGAACAACTCCAGGCCCTAAAAGACATGTAGGAATCAGCTCAGGAAGCAATGAGGAAGGCACAAGACAATTAGGTAAAAGGAACTAAGTTCAAGGGTTTTGAAGAAGGACAGAAAGATTGGTTGGAGGGCACTAACTTGAAAACCCCCCATCAGTTTCAGAAGTTCTGTCACAAATGGTTTGGCCCCTTTCTCAACACCAAAAGAATTTCCCATGTCATCTACCAACTCCGCTTACCTCCCCAATAGCATATCCACAATGTGTTCCATGCCTCCCTTCTTTCCCTAGTCACTGAAACAGCCGAACATGGACCCAACTTTACTGAACCCCCAAGTGACCTTCTTTCAGGAGAATACAAAGTCAAGAAAATTACCGCTTAGTGTACCCATAGAAACTGACTTCCAATACAGAGTCTGGTGGAAAGGATACTCCATAGCAGAAGACACCTGGGAACCCCTCTCAAACCTTAAAAATGCCCAAGATGCCATCACCATCTTTCACCTAGAACAACCCACTAAACTCCACTTCATGTCCACCACTGACTCTGACCCTGCAGAATCCCACCACTCAGGCCAAAGCCTAGACAACTCAGAACACCAGTTTCAGGGACTCACAATACAACAATGTACATTACTCCCCCAAATCAACTCACATAACCCCCCTTCTTACTCCATTAATGACCCCACCATTCCTGTCCACAGACATACCATTTTTGACTTAGCCACCAGGGAACAACTTTTCTCTGGAATTCTTTCCCCTGGTGACTTCTGCAGTTTTCAACTTCTTATGATGGACCCCCATTTTTCTGAGTTTCACCTGTCCATACAAAGGGCAAGTACTTATGGACCTAGTATGGAACCATATTGTATGATCAGTTTCCATAAATACCCCACCCCCTCAGAGTGGTCAGCTTGGCACCACAAATACACTACCTCTACCTACAACACCCCCATGTCATCCCCCGCTCCCTCTTCATCTCCCCTACCCGTCCTTACCCCTTCCCCCACCATAAAACAAGAACCTCTCTCACCCGAGAATTTATCCAACATATCATTGACCAACATACCTTCATTGTTCCAGATGAGGCCAAACTGCAAGACCTTGCTGCCACCCTCAATCCACTTGCCATCCATGAGGGGACCCCCTTGCCCACTCCCACAGAAGCAGACCCCACTCACCCTGGACCCCCTTGTTTTGTTTACAAACCATACATGCATGTTCCTCCTTTCTATATTCATGTTAATGGGCGACAACACCTGCTACCTTATTTACATATTGCTTTATGGAATGACGAACCCATGCTTTTAGGAACTATGGGTGAAGGAGAACCCACTTATGGAGAAAAGCTCATCACTCAACCCATCATCTCTGCCCCTCATCCCTCAGTTACTGCCTCTGACCTCCACCTCTTAGTTGAGGACTACCCCTTCCACTTCAATGTCACTCAAGCACTCAAGAACCCTCCACAACCCTGGTGCCCTTGCTGATGTCTACCACATCTGCAATGGCTTGCTACAGCTGAAAGTCCTGGAGGCCAAACACACTGCTATCCAGGGGGCCATGGACATTCTCCAATGACAACTTGCCAATCAGCTCCATGAGATCCAGTCCTACACCAAGGAGTCCACCCCCATTTGCAGCTGTCTCCATGCCAACAACACTTCCATCTGAGTTCGTCATCAACTCGACAACATGATGACTGATGGAGGCCTTACCAACAGCACTGGTCCCTTCTACTCACTAGCAGGGAGTTACAACAACATTGAGGTTCTAAAGCAACCATCCACACTCTCCTCTCCTACCTTGCCCATCCATCCTCCCCTTTCCTTGACCCCCCCACTTGAGTACCTCCCTTGTGTCATTGACCAGTCCCAGAACAACGCTCCTATGGGAGCACTGTTGTGATCTACCCCTCTTTTGGTTCATCTCGAAATTATTCCTTATTGTTCTTTACTTTCACCCCCATCCCCTTGGTTATGGTTTCATCCCTTGATGTTGATGGCCCTTATTGTTTCACCCATTGTGTTTCATCTATTGTGCCATCTATTGTTGAGTCTCTTTTGCTATTTGCTCACTTTTATCTATTGTTCCGCATATAGTACTGTACAGCCTCGCTACATGCAGTATTTAAGTGCCTGTAGAAGCTGGGGAATGCCCCAAGCTTAGCTTTGTCCCATTTCCTGTCACATCCCTTGCCCTGTATAAACTCTCTCAATCACAACTTGTGTTGTGCTGGCTTACACTCTGCTTGACCTAAGCCCATCACAAGGGACCTTTGTGTTCCTCTTCCTCCTCTGCTTCTCTCTCATCATCCTCCTCTTCTGTGAAACAAGGAGATTGACTCTGTCTGCAGGTTAGGTCATCCTTGACTTAGTCTTGAGACACTAAACCCTTGAACCAGTCTCTTTGAGCCAGTCCCCATTGAACCCCTGAACCAAGTCACAGGAACTTGGCCCCACCAAACTCTGAGCTAATGCTCCAACAGCTGCAACACTGTAACACATATCCACAGGAGATCTTCCTGCATGGGTTGGAGTATGGAGACTGTCCTGAATACCCACAGGATTACCCCTGCTGATGCCTAAGTAGATCTAATCAAAGCTTACTACAATGTGTGATTAGCTACTGATAAACAATATAAGATTGAGATAGTAAGTACACACTTCAGTTTCTGTAGGATGAAACTGAAGTATCTACTAGGAATACAATGCTCTTAAGTATCTGAGAGCATTCCTAATTAGAGTATATGTAGGTACCATCAATTAGGTGTGTGGATATGTCAGAAATTTGGGAGGCCATTATAATGGAATTATAATTAATTATAATGGCCTCAGAATTTCCTAACATGTACTAGCTACCAATTGTTGTGAACTCAGGCCAGCCTGGGCCTTGGCCATATATTGTCCTGTTAATAACTCAACAAGCCCTTTCACTTCACATCCCCTATCCATCTCTGTTCCCAATCAGTTTCCTTCCTAATAAGCACACATCACAAAGGACCCTGGTTTCCAATCACTCTGGCTCACTAAAAACACCCTCCTTCCTATCGAAGTAATGCACCACGTGCTGGCCACATGACCATTCAGCCACTTACTACCAAAACACCGGAAGGACTCCTAGACCTCTTGGACAATCTACATGACATCATAAAGTGCCACTGACATCATAGCTGACTGAGCAACTCCACCATGACATCATACACTCACCAAGCACTCCACAATGATGTCATTATGATATCATCGCTCCACAGTCTCCCTAATCATCCTGAGTCATTCATAGATCTGACACAATGTGTTTATGCCCTTAGAATCCGATTGGAGCAGTCCAAAGAGTCTGAGTTATTCTCTGTAGTTCATACTCAGACTTGTAACTAGTATATAAGCCCCAATGTAGCATGGCAGTTGTTAGACTGTCCATTTGTGATACTCTCATCTTCCTGGGTACTCCCCAGCGACTGCTCAGTCTAAAGTCCCCTCTCGTCTTCAAGGTACTCTTTAACGACTGCCTTGTTTAAAGCCCTCTTGCTGCACTGGCCTCTACTCTTTGCCTCTGCCTCTTGCAACACATACTAGTCCCCATCTGGTATCTCCTCATTGTTTGGCTCGTCCTCCTGTTCAATGCCATTTACACTGTGTACCATCTGTTCTGACCCTTGCCCACCTGCTCCTGAGTCTGTAGTGATCAGCAGTATGTGTCTTGACACCAATTGTCTCAAATCATACTATCAATTTATCAATTGTACACATTGCAGCAACTGAGCTGAGTTGCTGGTGTGGCCTGGGCCATGTGGACCACAGTTGTGTACTTTTAGTAGTGTAGTAGATGATCAAAAATTACTATAAAAGGTGATTGGGTTGGCAAGAGAATTGGGGCTTCAATCACATGTGTAAATGACACCAAAGTATTTTGTTAATCACTTATTTAATCATTTATTTATTATGTATCTAGCAAATAAATTACAATATAAATAAAGATTTTCTATTGTAAGGATCAGCAGAAGACAAGGCTGCTAGAATAGGTGGCAGAGTGAGTCTGAAGGGACCTGGTGCAAGGGAGGTGGTGGCATCTGAGGGAGGGGGGTTCTGAGGGGGGTTCTAAGGGAGGGGGGTTTGAGATGATGATTCTCTGAGGGCACACATGTGCACATTCATGGCAGCAGATGTTGCATCAGGCTTGGTGTGCTTGCCCAACTATTTGCCCCTAGCATACAGATCATCATGAACATGGTAGCACTTTCCCTTAGCAATGCCAATGCTTTGTGCTGTCAGTCCGTGCATGTCAGGGAGACTGGTTGGTTGTTTTGGGCGCCATTTGACACCCATATGCTCAGCTGTCTCCATCTACATATGCTGATTGGGTGCAATTACCTCCTTATCAGGTAAGACCTTGTAACCTTGAATTATATTAATTGCAGCTGCCAAACTGTATTTGGTTGCCCATGTGGCCTCAACAATCTCTGCTGATTGATTAGCATCCTCAAGCCTAGATGTGAGATTGTGTGATAACAATATGATCTCTTGTGAGAGAGATACTAAGCTCTCCCTTGGCCTGGTGGATGGGGATGTTGGGTCAGGGGATTTATTTGCACTCTCTATGGGAGCTTTTTGGGTGCTCTCTTCAGGACAGAGGTGGGGAAAGTGGATGTAGATTGCTGCAATGTGCTTGCAGAATCCAATCTGCAGATAATCTGTGCAATCACAAGTCAAGTAAAACTCACTGGAATGGGATTGTGAAGCAATAAGAAAGCAGATCTCATCAAAGTGCAAGATCAAATCTTGTGATATGCTCTCGGCACAGGCAAAAAGTTTCCAATTCCTGTCAGCCACCAGGTCCCAATCATTGCGTCCAACTTTCTGTTCCTGCCTGTTTTGATAATATAGCACCATTTGATGCACTAGCACAAATAAGATTCGATTGATCCATCAATTGTGCTTGTCATTGAGCCAGTGTGATTTGAGGATGTGATGATAGCTAAAAAATGATTAAGTCATCTTATCTTTAGATCAGTTGGAATACATATGCTTCAATCAACATATTGGTGTCCCCTTCCTCAAAGATATGCCAATTTTCTAGAAAGCCATGGACCACATATGCACCACAGGCATCCATTCACACCCAAGGTAGTTCACAAAACTTTGTGGGACCTGAGGATCAGTGGAGATCTCCTCCCAGATTTGCAGAAAGTCAGCCTGATCATCTGTATGTACCCATCTCTTGATCTTATCCCACAGATCAGGAAATTCAGTTGTATTGAAGTATGATCACATTGCATGCAACACATGCCACTTGCAAAGCCATATCCAACTTCCCAGATAGGCAATCCAATCTTGAGGGCAGCAATCTGCATGGCATCATGATCTGTCATAATAATAGACAGCCAGATAGCCAGACTGGCATCCCTGACCCAACAGACAAAAAAGGATATTGTGTCCATTGTTCCATTGGATGGCAGCATCCAGGCAACAGGCACACCTATCCAGAAAAGGTAAGCATGCTAAACATTGAGTAAATATTACTGTACATGTCATGTCCTCAGTGATCCCATGCAATCATGGTAAATAATAAGAAGTCCGGATATTGAGTAATATTATGAGTTGCATTGATACCAATGAAGCCATTCCTGAGGTGGCAGAATGCCTCCATTTGGAAAGGGGTCTGGATGCATAACACATATGCATCCTCCTGCACATTTGACTGAGATGGGGCACTGTGCAGCCTGTCTTTGTAAAATACATTTGTATTTTCATCTCTCAACCTGTCCAACCAGAGCCTGGTGGAGATAGCATCCTCTGGATGCAGCCTGATATTGTCATCTTCAATTTCCTGGGCCATGCAGCTCACATCCCAAAGTGAGATGAATCAGTCTTGGCTGCCATCAGGCAACGAATCCTGAATATCATGTACCTTTCAATTCATTAGGTTAGCAATTAAAAATAAATTCAATGCACACTTACTATTTCCCATGGATCAACCTTCCTTGACAACAAGGATCTAATGTTATCACACACTATGTGTGACATTCATGTGTAAGCGAGATTAGCAATTCCAATTTCATGGTCATGCTTGCTTGCATATTGTCTGAGAATGGTAGGCACATCTGCATAAGATTTGATGACTATTTGGCAACAGCAACCCATCTTCTTGATCTCAGATCTCTGTGTGTGATCAGGGTGCTTCTTTACATAACACAAAGCTCCCCCAGATAGTTGGCAGGAAAAGATGAAAACCTTCTTTGTCCATCCCTGCCCATGCTCAGTGCTGGATGTAATCAATTCAATTGCATGAGCCAGTTCTTCTTGCTGGTGCCATGTGTCAAAATTGGCTGCTGTCAGCCATTCCATGGGGTATCCACCATGCGCCTGGTCATAATTAAAACCTTCCCTCTTTCCAGAATTGGCAATGATCTTTGAATGGGCATGCCTGAACTTTAAATGTTGTGTCGCACAAGGGGTGCTCAGGCTGGAAGTGGTGGATGGAGCAGATGGGGTGGATGATGTGCTGGTCAATAGGAAACAGGATAACATTTGTTTTTAATTTGGTAGAGGAGAAAAGTAAGTAGTTATGTTACTTTTAACTCACTTATATGTGTAATTTAACATGTGATTGAACCCCCAATTCTCTTGCTGATCCAATTGCCTTTTATGGCAATTCTTGATCATCCAAACCACTGCTAAAAGTCAAAAGCTGACCCCCCCTCCCTCCATTCTCCGATGCTGCTCCCTTGCACCAGGCCCCTTTGGACTCACACTGCTGCCTATTCTAGCAGCCTCATCTGCTGCTGTTCTATACACAATGGATTTTTTTTTGTAACTTTGTAATTTGTTCATCTGATACCTAATAAATAACTGATTGAATAAGTGATTCAAAAGTAATTTGCTGTCATTTTACTTGTGATTGAACACTGCTTCTCTTGCCAACAAAATCGCATTTTCTGGTACTGGTCACATGATCCATCCCACGGAAAGTAGTGCTGTGTATCAGCACGTGGGAAGCAGTGAGAACCGAAAGAAGGGCTAAGCTCGGCCAACGGTTAATTCGAAGGGCAATCCCCGAGATCCCCGCTAGGTCACCCGACATGTGGCTTGTGCCTTCATCCTCGGGTTAGGTCAACCCTCCAGTGGGAAAGGTAATGCGGCCGTTGCCCGATCCGTTTTCCTCTGTGCGTGTGCATGATTATGATAGTGGATTTGTGAGATTTGTCTCCCGGGAAAGAGGTAGTTTGCCGGTTTTGATTGGAATGATTGGTTCCAACCTCTATTGGTGTATGTTGTCTGTGCTCTCACTTATGTCGAGCCAAAGAGATGGGTGGACATGGGCACGTTCCTATCAATATCGTTCATTCACATTATTCTACTGGTTACGAACGGGGAAATTCACATTCTCATTGAAGGGCTCGACTCCATTTGGCACGACATATCTGCGGACATTCGTTCTTTCCCATACATTAACGGCACACCGTATTGTTGGAATCAGGTTGTTCGGAGCAGGGAGGCAACCGCATTTATCGCGGGCTTCTATATCTCAAGGACTACGGGGAAAGCCTGAACTGGTGACCAATCGCGTATTTTTTCTATTCTCTGTGGAGCGTGTGATAAATGTAATCTTACTCTTCGCGTCAGGCCGATATTGTCGTTGTTGCAGAATCATGGAGAGGACGTGTTGGCCCCTATGGACGAGATGTCATTTGCGCAACGCCGGCGTATTCGTACCCGTGTCCCTGCAGGGTTGCGAAGGGAAAGCGACTGGAGCTGAGCACGCAGTGAATGGCAGTGGCATATTTATGGATTTCTAGTGACACAAGGTTGTCTGCGCTGAGCCTGCAGGCCCTTTAAAGTTAACACAGTCTGTCAGGACGCGCATCATGGGTGGGCAAAGCATCCTGATATCCTATTCTCATGATAACATCCTACACCCACGCCCGTATGCTCGGGGCTGCATTCCATCCCAGTCCGAGCTCAACATCCGTGTGGCCACATAACGATCGAATTGCATCTTTCGGATTGCCACCTTAACGGATTAACATTGGGCCTCGTTCTGTCACTCCCTCTCATTAATGAGACCGTTCACACGGAGCTCAGAAACTGCATTCAGTAATTTCAGTTGCGAACATTCATTTGATCAGCTAAACAGGTGGTTCCCGTCCCATGTTCCAGTACGTGCTGTAATGAAAAAGGCAGCTTGACATCAATCGGAGTATTTGAACGGATGAAACATGGCTGACGTGCTTCAATCCCAACGGATCCAATGCGGCTTAGCGTTAAACTCCTAATCCGTTCGCTATGTGGTTTATGGATTAGTCCCTGGCGCTAGTCGTTCAGATCTGCCGTAATTGCGCTCATCTCCTCTTTTTGTTCACACAGACAGGACAGGACCATCCCGGCAAGCTTCACTGACAGGCTGGACGCCCCTGAGAATGAGGAGAGGCCGACGCCAAGGGGAGAACAAGTTGCCGTTGACCGTATTCAAAGTAGTACCTTGCCAACGGTGCCCGCCTTTGACATTGTGCAGGTGCGCGTATCGGCGTACCTGAACGCTCACGACATCCCCCTTCCCTCCGGTTTGATTTCCCCAATCGTCTCATCCGGCCTCAGTGGCATCGACACGTTGCGTTATGCTTATGTGACATGACACGAACTTGACAGCGTCCCCACTGCGACGACTCTTACCCTTGGTAGCTCTTTCCTTTCTTCCGTTCCTGCTCCGGGGTCATGGGAAGTGCGCCAGCTGCCCAAACTCCGCATGCGAGTCCCGGAGGCGCGATCTCAGCCCACTCGTTGTGCGTGGGTACACAGCCAGCAAGGCAGTTTCTCAAATTCCCTACAGCTCATTCATCGCCTTCGTCTCTCCCCCCCATAACGCCTTTCTTATCGACGCAACGTGCAGCGCCACATCCATAAAAACGAAAAAGACAAGAACAAATGGAGGTGACAAAAAAGACAAATAAAAACGAAATGTGCGCCACTTTCCCAGTTTGATGATAGCTGGCTGATCACTATTGCAGCGTGACACCAGAGCCATCCCACGCTTGGGCCCCATTTTTCGCGCGCCCATATCGCACTCGTTCAGTTGGTTGTCAGTTGTCCGCAAACCTGGCTAGCGGATAGACATGCGAGTCGCCTTGCCATTTGCAACGACCGATCGAGGCTTGACTCGGTTTGCCTCCCTTCCACCACCAGAGAGCCCATGTCGGGCGAGCAGTGTAATTGTGCACGTGACTCTGCGGAACCGAAGAGTTTGCCGGCGCAAAGTCCCAGTCACTCACCGTATTTTTCGCTGACCTTTAGCACTCCCTCCCTTTGTTGCCCTTTATTCCTCGAAAGGAGATGCGTAGGGGTTTAGGAGGTATCGATATCAGAGACATCAAATTCAAATTCAAACGCCATGATGAGCTTCCATAGAATAAGAGGGGGATTCCGTTCCCGCTCTGCCGGTATGTTGGGCTCAATATTCCTGATTCCTAAATCATGATCAGAAGGACCCGTAGAAGTTGGACCTATCGTACAGTAAATAGTCGAAAACGGACACGAAAGCACGAAAGTGAAACGTAGATCAATTTCCGCAGCTTGAGGGTCGAGTCACCCATACGCATCGAAGCACTGTTCTCATCCCTCGCCGTTTCACGATACGCGCTGTTCGCATACTTCAGATCACCGCCCCCCACGTCCATCCAGCTACCTAGAAATGGTACAAAGCTCCGAGGAAGTGAGGAGCGCGCTTTGTCGATATGTGTATATGTTCGCGCCGAAGGGTCCTATGCGCTTTTTGGGTCCAAAGGAAGATGCTCTTATCAGCCTTCTCTTCTGCGGTCTGTTGGTCTCCTTGCTTACCGGATCCAACGAGCGGCGCCCATGTTGATTGTACGTTGACGCTTTGCGCGGCCTGGAACGTTTTTGCAAATTTCATCCACCGCTTGCCTTAACATGGTCGCTCCTTTGACTTGTTGGCGCTTGGCGGTGCTACGGGTCCTGCCACGTCACCCTTAATCCCAGCTCGGAAATGGCCGATTCAGTGCGTGTCAGTTCTCCCCTTCCAAGCGGATCCCCCGCTTTACCATGTGCTCGGACAAAATGGTCGTTTAAGCTTGCCCTTCCGACTCATCGACTTCGTTCAAGAATCAAGGTACGAGGAGTGTTTGGTGCCCTCGCCCCTTGTACTGTACACGTCTAAAATACCAGACATGTCCACCGGCGGTTGGTTCTCTTATCATGTCCTTTCATGTGGCTCTGACTTTGTCTCTGGCACAGATTGGGACATCGCACAATTACTTATCCAGACGTGGCATCGTTTACGACATCCGGTCGCCTTTTGATCCAATCAACATCAATCGGGTCTCGCGAATATATATCTCATTTGTCCGGTAACCAAGCCGAAGCCGTATGCGATGACGGACCCTCGGAGTGGATGCCATGTTGTCAAATGGAATTGATAGTCGGCATCAATGGGAGAACGAAGTGATGGGAAGTTATACGGAAGTTTTTTGACAAACAGTATCATCGACCCTGCCCTACAGAGGTGATCTACAGTCTTGGATCCGTCCACGTATGGGCGGAGCTCCCACGCCCAGATATGAAAACCTTGTTTTAGGAAGGGGCGATTGGAGTTGGGTGGCTGGCGCTGCGCATCCAACGTTTGTGGAGTTCGGAGGCATGAGGGTACTGGTACCGGGGGTAACAAACACGACGGGTGGCAATGACTTGGGAGGGAAGGAAGGATTGATTCCCATGTCTGTCAGTGATGTGTCATGTCATCTGCATCTGCGTCGCCTTCATCAATATCTTTCGATCAATACAGATAAGCCATGGGCAGTGTCACAGATGCATCATTGCATGGTCCAAATGCACTACCTCGGCCACTACGTTCCAGCCGGAGCTTTGCAGCAAGCAGCCTTTGGTGATGCAATCACACTTGCCAATATGTTGTATCTATTCTTTTCGACTCGTGGTTCGACGTGCACCCCATTAAGGGTGACTTCCATTTCGGTGTGGAGCGAAAGAAAAGGTCCCTTAAAAGCCTGCGCGAACATATCGCGGCATTATCGGGCCCACTTGGACGGACCCAGGTGGTCAGTTTGTCCGACATGACGATTTAAACATTAAAAGAAAGAATTTCCGAAGCCTGCCGTGTCACGTACGTCATTCCAATCCCTTATCTATCCTCATATATTATATTTACCCCATACAATCGCACGTTCTTGCGCGACACCAAAGCCACCATGAGCCAACAACAAACCAAGCAAAAAGTGCCGCTAGTGAAATATCAACTACCACGTAGACGCTATGTGATCGCACGGGAGGCTGGTATTTGAGGAGATCGTAGCACAATCGTATCATGTCATTGCGGAAGGTGCAGGTACAGAACGTACGCGACATGATTTTGTATTTAAGCTATGTCAGAACATTGGGAAGGTCGTTGTTATAATATAATAATTTGATTATCATGACCTCCGATTTTTCTGACATATCAAACGGCGCGGTATGTTACATGTTCAATCAAGATCGCATTTGAGAACTCGAAAGTCAACGGTGGCATGGGGAAATTTGGTCGAGGCCGTTCACGTCAATAGTTCGACGAGATCCTCATGCATTTTCGCAGTGCGAAAAAATAGGGACGTGAAGTTGGTAATGCCCTTCCACCCATGTTTGTTAGCTGTTATCTCGGAGCAGGTAGCAGACGGCGAATGAGAACTGATGATCAATCGAGGACAAAATTATGAGATCCTTCGACACTTCATCACACAGGGAATCACAGTTCTGACCGTCAGCACGATATTCATCACCACAAGGAAGGGTGATACTGCATAAGTGTTGATAGTAGGGTAGGCACCCAGTGACGGGGATTCGGTCTGGGTGCCGTTGAGGGTCCAGACTTTCATGTACGCGGGGATCTTTTTTTCTCCCTCCCTACCATTCCAAGCTTGATGTCGGCTCATCGAGCTTGTCACACGGACTCAACTCAGATTCTCCTCAAGTCAGAATTGGGGAGGATATGTACACCAACAACACAGGCGCTCAGCTTCCGAGCTGTACAATCAATCCTTTTGTAGCCTGCTGGGCATTATGCCGTTCCAAGCCAGTTTAAACTCGTCGAGCGGGGTCTCCAGATTCGACAGGCGCTCGAAGAGGTCCCTCGTTTTCGTGACCGCGTTCCTGAGAGGTTCTAAATGCCGCTTGTCGTCCCAAGTACACCCCATGTTCTCTCTGGGATGTGTGCTGGATCCTGGTTCCATGAGTTTTTGAAGGTTATCTCACCTCATCTCCTTGTGCTGTGTCATCAAGTCGGATATTTCCTGGAGAGTTGCTTCTGCTCGTCGTGCTTTGATAGCAACCTTCGAAGTTTGAGCGCTAAGGATGATCCATTCCAGGCAGAGAAGAAGATGAGGGAGTGGCCCGAGGTAAAATCTTCGATATTCAATGTGGACGGCCTTCGCAGATTCTTTGCATGTCTGGAACAGGCGATTCCGTCCCATTCTTAGTGAATCGTCAATGTTGTCCTCGAGTCCCTTAAGGATATACCGGCGGGCTGCTCTTTGAATGACAAGCGCCTCCTTTGTTCTGTCGGGCTCTACTCTGTCATTGACGTCGGCGGCGTCTTGAGCAGAGTACTCAGCAAGCTCTGCGGTGCGTTGATCACCACCAGATGTATCACCCGGGTCGTCGATCTCCCCTGCGGCAGGAGTATGTCTGGCATTTGTCCTGTCAGAATCCGTTGGTGAGGCAGCATGGATGGTATCAAACCTGCGTCGCTGATGGCCTTGAGGATCCGTTGGGCGAGACCGCAGAATATTCGGGATGGTATTCATGTCTTCAAATACTATAAATTGTACGCTCGGCGGGTGTTGCGCTGGAACGCGAAAGATCCTCTGATGGAGCTTGACAAGGCAATCGAATTGTGGGGGAGTAGATTGATATAGAACTTCCGCTAATTTTTCCCAGTCTCCAGCGCTGATGTAGCTAAGATTCTAGTAGTTTAGAGGACCGCCACTCAGTTCATATAGCAACGAGGTGCTCACCGCCAGTGGAAAGCCGTCGATTTGGAAACATGTGACGTCCGAAGCGATTCCGTCGTTCGAACAACGTCATTCCTGAGGTCAGAAAAGTTTTCGCCAACTAAGACAATTTTGTCAGTTCGGGTCGGGATAGGAATCACGACTACATACGGAGACAGAGACATCTGCATCTGGTTATTTGCGATACATGTCAGCCAAGTAGCGACACGGTGGAATGAATACCCTTACATGCGCGCGACACAAAGATCTTGTAGAAATTTTCGCGGGAGATCATTGGACCAATTAGGCGCCTTATTCTTGACGTCCCGCGAACCTGCAAAGTGTCACCGCGCGATGATGACCGTACATAGGTCGAACTCACTGAAATCTATTGTATGGTTCAGATATTCTCCCGTGTAGAGTCCTCTCAATAGCCTTTCTGTCTCTTGTGCCAGGACCCACAAAGGCGCAAGTGGTTTCTCTTTAAAAGTAGTGAAATCCTTCCATAGTGCCAATACCCAACTTCGCGGAAGAACGACGCCATGCAGACCTGCTCTATACTTCCCAGTCATAATGGCTAGCCCAAATAGCCTCTCTACGATGTTGCACATCACTGCTAGGTCTATAGGAATGTGCTCGCGGACCACATATCTATGACCAATTGGTGATGCCGTCAGTGACACATTTTAGAAGTCTGATGGAGCCATTTTACCTGAAAAACCTGACGCCCTGCGCCAAGTCACCAGAACCATCCATGAAGGACAAAAGAGTGTATAGCGTGTATATCTGTGAGCCAGACGGAGTGTGAACAATGAGTCGAGGGTGTCGCTGCTTCGGGGTACTTGTGCATGGAATGCGAAGTAAGCAATCATTGACTGTTCCACCATCTTGTCGGAGCCGTCCCAGTGTAATTGCTGTGCACAGGTTCGTAAGAAAAGCACCTTGGAGCGCTGGTATGGAGGGATTTAGTGAATAAAGGACATCAAATGCCCATCTCTTAACCGTCGAGAAGCCATCGGCGGCCTCTGGTATCAAATCCTCATTGAGCGCTGAAATGGAGCCGCTTAGGTACAAGAGTGGGTTCAAGGCATTTCCAAGCGTATTCAATAAACGTCTGGAATGAAACTGTAAATTTAGCGCGAAATGGGATATCACTGGCGTTGTTCCTCACCTCTGGCTGTTTATTCGAGCAGGGAATTCCACGCAGGCAAAAGCATGCAGATTATCAAGGATCATGATCTGTTGTAGATGAAATCGAGCCCTTCGATTGAACCAGCCTTCATCAAGCTCGTGGGAGGCAGTGTGTTCGCGAAGATGACATCTTCCGCGGAGGGTTAGCTGGATGCATGGATCGAACAAATGTAGCTGCGACAAGATACGATCCTTGTTCCTGATACGAGATTCAAGCCGTTCTGAAAGAAGCCGAGTAAGGTGGCGGGTGAATTCCTCTCGTGATAGCGACACGGCCGAATGTTCCAGATGTTCCGCTGGTCGGCTCGGAGAAAATCCTCTTGCTATATAATCTTCGTAAATGAATGTTCCCGGCCGAATCCGAATACCTTCCCCATCCTTTTCGAACTGGAAGAGTGTACATAGCCACTGACACTTGCTGTCCCAGGGAGCTTTCTCAAGAGCGGCATCTCTGATCAAGAGGGAATACTCGTGGAAAAGTTGCAGAGATGAGACGGTTCCAGTTTAAGAGGACACGTCCAAGGCTGAGGACATGTCGTCGAAAAAGTAGTCCAGACCCAGAAGCTTGACAGCTTTATCGAGTCTGAGACTCTCACAACGAAGGACACGACTGGAAAGGACGGAAGTGATCTTTTGAAAATCCGTCGGCTTCAAGTCATTCAAGTTAAGTTTAAAAATGAAGAGCTGCACGATTGCATCGCAGCTGTCAGCGAGCTCTACCTTAAGAAGTATACGGACCACAGACCATCCTTTTATCTCGATCATTTAAGTTTCTGGTCTGGATTTTTTTAAGTAGCATGCAAATCTTGTCAAAGGGGATACCTGAACTTTCCGGCCATTCGCGACAGCCGAATGAAAGATATCGCCATAAGGCCTTGTCAACGATAGCATTGAAAGTCTTGACATCTTTCATCACGTCGTCGATATGCACTAGGGCGAGGTCAATTGCCTCTGAAATCTGGCCTTCGTCCAAGTACTGTTTGATAGCCTCGCCGTATTTCCCGTCTCTCCCGAGAATAAGGGCACGAGTCAGACCAAGATCGTGCTCCACGACGAATCCCATCATTCGTTCTTCGTTGTCTTTGAAGAGATCTAATGCCTTGCTGTGGTGACATGAGGTTGGCTTCGAGAGCACGACCTACAAGACTTACTCCAGTTCCTGCGACTCCAAATACGACATCCGCGCGACCTGCTTGATGGACTCCGTTGTATCTAAATCCACTTCCGCCTCGTGTTTCTTGATAATCGAGACGGCCGTGTCAAGAAGATTGTTGTCGAAACAATATGACGCTGCCTCCGTGAACATTTTTGCCAGCTTAAGAGCTCTCACTGCGTCCTGGTGGCACTTGACGTCGGCGTAACACCGCGCAGCTGCAGCGTAGTGGGAGCTTTGTTCCTGAGCGCTCTTTGCTATCTCCGCACAGTGCTCAAACGCACTGGCAGCGTTCTTGAAGGCCTCCCGACGACGCCTTGTTTCAGGCTCGGGAATGTCACGGGCAACTTCCTGAGCCTGATATGCGGTAGCAACCGCAGCCATATAGTCATCTCCTGCGTTGTCGAATGCCAAAATCGCTTCCTCGAATTCCCTATGATTTAGGAGTCGATTCCCCTCCTCTGACCATTCACCTGCAGTCGATTCGTTGACAAACGGTTCAAGTGAATGACGAGAGGTACGAGACTCGACGATGAAGCCACAATCAAGTAGATATTGCTAAATATCACATTGTTAAGAACGGCGTTAGCGGAGTAGCGATGTGGAATACGAACCATGAGAGGCTCGCATGTACAAGAATAGTCCACAATCCAGAGTCTGTGTTTTGCCCTGGTAATAGCGACATAGAGACATTTGAGCTTTCAAAGTCAGTATGTCAGACAGCTTAATAACGGTTCCGTTGTTCACCTCGTGTATAAGGGGCATATATTTCAAGTCTACTATTTTATGCTGGTCTTTATTCATCAAATAATTCCAGAGATTTTCGGACGCGGATTCTTCGAAAAAGTTGTACAGGATGACCTTCGGGTGAGAAGAGTGAGGGGAATCCTAGTAGTTTGTACAAAAGTTCTGACTCACGTCATCGTACTCGAGACCTTTACTGTTGAATATTGTCCTAATACGACTCAATAGCTGCAGCAACGGAGAAACGATTTGACATACAACGTAACACCAACTCGCCCTATATCTGTCTTGAATGATTCACGCGCAGCGTCATCGCGTACAATAACGCCTGGCATAGCAGCAGGGGCTAATTATTTACGTCCTGACAATAATATGATGTTGCCTACATTGGTTGTGCCCGAGTTTCATAAGCCGCCCGCTGTGCATGCCGGTTAACAAGGTCGTGTGCTTTCCGAAGTAAAACAACACCACTCACGATGAGGAAAGAAAAATGTCTCGTCCTTGAGGAAGGTCATCGCCATGAAAAAAAATGGGCAATTCCTTGCCGACGACTCCTGCCTCTGGCTGTAGGTGATCGATAGCACTAGGAAATCGCTGAAGGAGTCGGATGATAGCGTTTGCACATTTGACGATACCGCCATGGGAACGGTAGTTTTTGAGCAGCTGGAAACCCTCAGGTTGGCGAGGGGTCCCGCGCAAAGCTCGAATCGATCTCTGGGAAATGATTTAATTCATTGAATTAAGAATTTCGCGGAGCTGCATACCTGATATCTATAGACGGACGCCCCTAGTTGCTTGAAAGTGAAAGTGCTCCCGACAGAGATGGTTTGAGCGGTGTCACCGGCCCACAGAAGACCGTCAGGGTTCCGGCACAGAGATATGATTACTATCGGTTGCATCAAGACACTGTCGCAAAAAACCCGACCAAAAAACATACATCGAGTGTCTATGAGGAGCAAATCTTGAACTTCATCCACGTAGCTGAGATCATTGAATCCGTCATTTGCACTCCGGGTTAATAGAATGAGAAAGTCAACTTACACAAAGTCGACAAGATCACCCTTGAGTCCGTTTTCCTTTAAAGCATTAAGTAGCCCATGTGTCCTAGGATTTCAAAGAAGTTAGTCACAGGCTAGAGGAGTTACGCGCGGCGTGGCATACCTGTCAGCGAGATCGCGCTCACCACGCTTGAGCTTGAGCTTTTGGTACGCTTCAAACAGTGCATAGTCTAGCCTGTGTGAGTCCCTGAAACCCTCATACGACTCCCTATCAAGAGCGCGGTTTGCGTATTCCAAAGATTTCTCTGATCCCTTGATAGTCCCTGGAAAGGCGGAAGTTCACAGTCAGGGGAAACGAGGAAACGCAGATGCCCATACCAAGAATTTCGCTGAACGCGAGAGATGGTGCTTAATGGCAGGAGTAAGCGGTATAGACAAAGAGAAGCGAAGGACGCACAAAGACCCTTAGTCAGGGGAAGGCGCGACCAATACACCCTCTTGAAGACATCATAAGTCACCAGGTCAGTGCGAGCGTACCATTCCTGATCCTTCTTTTGGGGACGAAAGTTTCGGCTCTTGTTTGAACCTTGGGAAGACTTCATATCGGCCTCGAGAAGGCTAGACACCTACAAATGTCACCGTGGTCATGATCAGCGCCAGGACCATGTATCGGAAGTACACTGACGGTATCCATGGTTAAGAATAACGGAAAGTGGCTATCGCGAAGCTCGCTGAATTTCTCAGGAAGGTCGTCCCTCCCGTTATCGGTATCGTCCGGGTTGAAGGTCTCCCTTTTCCGTCTGGAGTTCCAACGTTGGATGCGCTCGCGGACAAAGAGAGGGGAATCTGACGAATCGGGAGCTGCTGAGAGTGAGTACAGGAGACTCACGTAGTCCCGCTCAACCTTCTCTGCGAGAAGGCGGGACTTTGTTACGAATAATTGCCGAGGGCGCGGTCCCACACATCCCTGGTTTTGCCACGCTCGGTCAATACCAAAGATCTTGAAGACGATTACTGTCGTCTTCCTGTCATTCGGACGATTGAGACAAATTTCTACGGGGACGGAACCCTGACGCACCCAGTTCCACTTCTCCCGAGAATGAATGACGATCTCGTGCACTCGACGACCTTTTTCTCCTCATGCCTCAACATCCCGTCTCAGAACGACAGTGACACTGCGATGAACAGAGGACGGCGCTCACGAAACTTGAAAGACGCGGGGATAGTTATGACCCTCGAGGATGTCTCGTATGACATTCTGAATCATGAAAATCCTCAGCGCTTTGCTGACACGGTTGGGTTATACACATCACCTGAGAGAGAATAGCATACTGCTCAAGACTGGGACGTTTTAGTCGTTAGTTTTATGAAAATGCTGCGGCACGAACTCCAGTAGTCTATGAATCTGCGAGACTTTAGGTCAGCGGTGCTTCGAAGACAAGGGTCAGATGATACCTCATCCACACCATCTATATCACCGTTTTCAATACTGTCAGGATCGGCGAAGACCGCTCCAGGTGAAGTGATGGTGGCGTCGAATGTCATTGGGTCAAAGTAAAATCCATGGGAACAACTTCTAGACCTGCATCTGTGCAATTACGGCGTTATTTCATGAAACTCAGATGAAGATATCACAACAATACTTTGCAACGTAGTCTGGACCCTTTCGGGCTCTATAGATCCCGAATTTATCCCAGTTCGTTCTATTTAACTCGTCCAGGCTAAAAATGCCCAGAATCTTCAGAACTGTTTGACTTAGTTAAACTTCTGGACAGGAGAGTGCTTCAAGGACAGAACCTTGAATTTCGTACTGTTCCACAAATGCTCAGTGCTCAGTAATTGCGACGGTCTCGGAAAGATATTAATCGTACATCTTTGCCAAACTCGTGGATGACATCGATATGATACTTGCAGTGGCATCAGGATCGCCAACGACGAAGGCGCTCAAACAACAACTCACCACGAGTCTTACACTTCCAGGGAGTCTGGCTCGGAATATTTCAATAGGACTATACTTCGTCAACCGCTTTTGGTTGGTTTCGGAAAAACAACCCAACGAGAGTTCCCTGTGGAGATATACAGTGTCTGCTAACGTCTCGAGGAAGTCAGTGAAACGTACTCCAGTCGTTTCAACACAGGGTCGGACTGCGTGCCGTCTCGGGCCAACTTATCAAGACACAGCTTTGAACAGAGTATCCGCCATCTCCCGTAACCGGTCGCTGACTCAAAGTATAGATCTGCTTGAATCGGTTCTGCGGCGGGAACGAGCGAAGTGGGAGGTGGCCCCATCGCGGAAGAGGTGATGGGGTTCGCGTGCTCATCCGAAATGGAGAGATTGCCCTGCAGCACGTTCTCGCGAAAGTACGCATTGCGAACCAGCTTTAAAGTCTCAGACATTCGTAGAAGCATGATAAAGAACTAACAAACGTCGAGGATTACTTTAAAAAGGTGGAAGCCGAAGAGTCCCAGGCGGTGGACTTACCTCCAGGATGTCCGTCTGATCGTCCATGATCGACTGCACAGTTTCCTCTGCTTCGTCGCCACTCCTTGGGGCTTCACTTCCGAGAGCATGGAAGAGCAGATCATCGATCTTTGAGTGTTCTTCCGACGCAACTTTGGACCGCGGAGTCCTGCCTCGATGGACATTCCTTTTGCCTGCTCTGTTCTCTGCCTCTTCGTCAAAAAAACCCTCTCGCAACAAAGTGGTAAGATATTCGAGCACTGTAGGTGCCATTTCAACTTTGCGTCTATAGTTGTCGAGGTTTTCCGGCTGTTGGCCAGAAGGGTAGGAGAGGCGAGAAAGAGAGCTGGAAAGTCGAGAGAGGATCTTATAACTAAGAGACGTCCGGAATGCATCGATGTCCGAAGGAAGTGTATCACGGACGAATCGTGATATGAGATTAACACACTCCTCACCGACGGCTGTGGCGATTGTTAACTTTTGCTTATAAAGGAAGGACAAACAGCGAAAGCTTACAGGATATGATGAATTCGAAGACATAAGGGTGCTCTGGCTGAAGGGAGCAGAGGATTATAGGACCGATTGATTCCTTGTCCAGTGAACCCTCTAACACGTTCACAGCTACATTGATGTCGTCTTCTGTGCGAAGACGGGATGGGTGAAAGATATTCAAGCCTACTATGAGTTGCTTGTGTACATCTGTAGAAATATCTGGTGATAGAGACATGGTGGGGGCGGATGCGAGAATGAGATGAGCGAGATGGAAAGAGCGGGGAGAAGATATAATCCAGCGCAACGCTGCGGAGACAGCCTCGAGGCCAAATCGACCATTCGAGGAGCATTCTTTCAAGAAGAGACCCAACGGGGATGCCACATTTGAGAGGGAACACAATGGGGCTGGGCCATTAGCACTGATCACATTCACATCGGGCACAGGGCACAGAGGGGGAAATATGAACCAAACTTGACACTTTTAGTAAATACTGTGGCATGTGAGGATTGCGAAGCGCTGGAAGCTTGCGGATCAGATGAAAGACAAGACATGAGGCAGAGGAAGTGAATGTATGCCGCGAAGGGTCTGCGATTGTGCGATTGCAGGCCACGGGCCGGATGTCCCGTCAAATTAGAGCCTCGAACACGCTCAGCGCTGACCCGCTCGATGACATCCACGCCTGACGTTCCCCTTGCACTGTTCTCTCTCCCAATTCTCTCTCAACCGTCCATTCCCCCGTCTCTACCATACGACGCACATCGCACTGCGCACACCCCATTGGTTATTGATAATGGCTCTACCAGTTTGAGGTTTGGCTTTGCCACCTCTACGACACCTCAAGTCGCCCCGAACATAGTCTCAAAGTATAAGGAACGGAAAGCAGGGAAACAGCTTCTTCTGTTTGGAGATGCCGTGGATGCAGAGGGCGGAGCTCGTTCCCAGGCCAAGACGCCATGGGAAGGTGATGTGCTACTCAATTTTGACGCGTTGGTAAGCCCAGCATGAGTAACGCTAATTGATACGTCACCTCATTCGTTCATTATGAGTAGGAGCACGCATTAGACTATGCTTTTATGCATCTCGGTGTTGATACACCAACGGTCGGCCATCCTGTAATCATGACAGAGCGATTAGCGTCACCTTTGCATTCACGGGCCCGTCAGTCGCTCACTACTTGTGTATTCATAAACTCATACCTATTCGTTTTCAGTCACGTCGGAACTCATGTTCGAGCTATACTCTGTCACATCTCTCGCGTATGCCGTTGATGCCGTCCTCTCTTTTTATCACAATAACCTTCCATCGCCGCCATCCTCACCTCACACGGCCAGCGGTCTTGCCATATCGTTCAACACTTCATCCACCTCCGTCATCCCAATTTTGCACGGAAAAGGCATCATGAGTCAAGCTAAACGGTGCGCGCTCTGCGTCCTGGTTTGCCCAAATATATGTCTTAGTTGACCCGACAGGATGCCATGGGGATCCCAGCAAGCATCTGAATACCTCCTCAAGCTCATACAGCTTAAATATCCAACATTTTCAACACGCATAACAGCAGCTCATACTAACGTTCGTGCCTACTTCTCAGTACTAATCATTGTTCACAGACGCGCGTGAACAGTGGATTCTTCACTCCTTCTGCGAGATGTCTCCGGACTACACCGCACTCCTTCGACGCCTAAGCGATCCATTGCAATTGCGTACCGTAGAGCGCGTCATACAGTTCCCCTTCGTTCTTCCTGCCACGGATGAGCGTACAGAAGAAGAAATCGCACGTGCCGCGGAGAAACGGCGAGAACAAGGCAAAAAACTACAAGAAATAGCAACGAAAGCACGCATTGAAAAGGTGCTGTTCCCTAATATCCTTCTCTCATCAATTTATGGCAGTTTAAACGTCACTTGCAGCTCGTTCAGAAAGAGAACGACCTGCAATACCTAACAAACTTGAGGGAGCGCCGAGCCGAGGAGACAAAACGGGAGTGGCAAGTATGTGTTGTTTTGTTTCAAACTTCTCGTTGTCGTCTTCCTTACCCCAGATCCCGGCCACAGAGTTTGCTCCAATCCGAAGGGTTCAGTGACGATGCAGCCTTGGACCAAGCCATCAAGAAGCTCGAAGCCGACTTGAAGAAAACGCGGAAGAGAGCGGCCAACGATGGCGACGACATCGTTGCAAGTACACTTCTTTAATATATATATCTTGAGTTGTGCTGATCATCTTGTTTCAGGAAGAGCCTTCTTTCCCTCTCGTAGACGTTCCAGATGACCAGGTATGCCCCTCTTTTTGAAAGAATCGTCACGTGAACAACCAAATACTGTTAGCTTGACGAAGAGGGTCTGAAAGAAAAGAAGAAACAAAAGCTCCTCAAATCCGGATTTGAAGCTCGTGCTCGAGCACGGCGCGAGAAAGAAAAGGCACTCGAGGAGCGTGCTGCTGAAGAACGCAGGGAGAAAGAGGAGCGAACCGCTGACCCATCAGCGTGGGTCGCCCGTGTCCGCGCCGAGCACATTTCCGTCATGGAACGCATCAAAGAGCGTAACAGGCGGAAAGTAGCTCTCGGTGACCGCAAGAGTGCAGCGTCGCAGGCACGGATGAAAAGTATTGCCACTCTGGCAGCTGACGAACGTGTCGGCAAAAAGCGACGCAAAGGTGGTGGTGGTGCGTGTCTGTCTTGTCTTTCTGACCGCTACAATCGTTAACCCTTCAGCGCTGTAGAGGATATGTTCGGCGCGGACGACGAGGACTGGGCTATTTATCGAAAGATTGTAGTTATCATCCACTTCATACTGTCGTACCTTTTACGTGCTGAACATGTCTCCGTCAGAATACCGCAGCGGTATCGTCAGACGAGGAAGACGACCTTACGCAGTTACAGACAGTCGAGCAGAAACTTCTCACCCACGATCCCACATTTGGGATCGAGCAGACGCACGCCGCGCTGTCCTCCCAACGTTCTGCGTTCATGTCCGCCTTCCGCCCGCAGTACGTAGACGGCGACGTCGAAGGTGTGCTTCATTAACTGATCCGCCTTTTACCAATACAAAACATGCGGAAGAACTGACAATTCACGAACTGTTTACACAGGTCGCGCGCGGATCCACTTGAGTATCGAGCGGTGGCGAGTTTGCGAGACCTGGTTCGCGCCGAGCATGGCGGGTGTTGATAGTGCTGGACTCGGCGAAGTGCTACAGAACGTCCTCGCAGCTTTCTCCATTGATGATCGCGGACTTCTCGTCCAGGTAAGGTGCTCTTCCCTCCGTCCCTTTCCCGCCTCTGTGTCTTTTCCTGGTCGGTGCTCACCGCCTTTCGCATCCTTTTCGACGCGATGCAGAACGTTTTTATAACAGGCACGCCCGCACGTATGCCCGGTCTTTCTGACCGCCTTCATGCGACGCTGCGGCCAATCCTTCCCCCGGAGATGCCGCTGCGGATCGTGCGCGCCGCGGACGAGTCGTTGGACGCGTGGCGGGGGATGGCTGCGTTCGCGCAGACGGAGGAGTTTGCGCGCGTAGGCGTGACGAAGGCCGAGTACGAGGAGTGGGGTGGAGAGCGTGTGCGCCGGTGGTGGGGCGGGAACTGGAACGCGAGCGTGGCGTGAAGTGAGGCAGGGAGGCAAGGGTTGTTCGCTTATCATTGCCCCGGCCTAAGCTATCGCCAGGCCACACTGACCTGTCGAAAGTCGAAGATGTTGTCAGGATTATAGGCACGGCCTTAGACATGGGTTCATGGCATTCACACATTGGTTGGATGGAAGGTTGTCGGGTTGAGGTTGGCAACGCTGCCTGGGCCGTGTGCAGAGCTACTTGTAAGTACTGAAATTAGGGATACTATTTCTGAGGCCGATTTCGAGGTGATACGCTGGGTATGACGAAATTTGCCTGCAGTGGTCGTCCCACCATCCACAGCCAGGATAGCACTGTTGGCAGTGAGGTGCTGAGCCAGGAAATGAGCGCCCGCATCCTTTTTTTTTGGGAATCCCTTTCAAGCTATATGATTCAACGATCACATTTGCGGTTTGAATTCTGGCCGCTGCTATACGCTATTTGAATTCTATAAACGCCCCACAAGTGCTCGTAGACAAGTGCGCATGATGAGGGGTAAACTTGTCCTTGTCTACATAATGCGATTGGCAAGACTGCATGTTACTAACAGCTCGCTCTTGTTGCGGGTATTGTGAAATTGAGCAACCCCACGATGTCTCTCAGCCTGTCATCGAGATAAACGAAATGGGTGTCCTAATCGCGATACTCGTACTGGAGGAGGCGCCGGTCACTACAGCATGAGACAGCGATTGCACGCTGAACCGGACACGACAGAAACCCGAAACCAACTCAATCATCTACGGATGCATCTCCTCTCATCAGGGCAGTTCGTAGACCTTCTTCTCCGCTCGAGGCTGTCTCAAGCTCAAACGCGGCTTGGGACATGCGATGCTGTGGGATAGAGTTATCGATCTTAGACGTTTGGACTTTGGAAGCACTTTGAAAGGCACTGTCCCATCGAGTCGTTTATAGATATGTAATTCCGTAGCACTTCAAGAACCGACGGCGACGTGGACGTGCACGCCACTGAGTAAGTACTTCAGTTCCGTGGTGGCCACAAAGTGACCAACTGTTCCGATTTTTTCATATCGTTTCTTCCGCACTCAAATGTTAGGGCTCATGTGCCTCAGAGCGTTTTGAAACCCGTCGTGCCCTACACCCCTGACAATTGTCACCAGTCGAAGTTCTCACTCAGGTCCTGCCACGAGGCTTTGAGATGATGTGAACTATGAATGACGTCCTTCTTAGCCACCCATCCACCACCCCTACAGAACGCAAGCCGTTTCTCCCTCTGTTGTCCCCTTCAAGCGCACTTTCACTACTGATCGCATGAGTCGTTCTAACATACAGCACCAGCAGTTATCTATTCCGAAGGACATCCTCAATTTGGCGCTGTTTCAGCCGGAACAATTGAAGGATCTTGACGATGACGCTATCGTTATGGCAATTGAGTCAACTCAACGGTTTGTTCAGCCAAACACCTTCACGTTTGTCCTCCAAGTTGCTTTGAAGCAGCGGGGATCCTTGGAATTCCTCTTGTCATGTAAGCTGCACATTTACTCCCATGCGCAACTTGATCATACGTCCCCGTCGTATGTCGTTAGCCCTGTCTCAAGATAGGTTCAACTTCGTATTGAAATGGATCGATGAAGCATTTCCACGCAACCTAGACAGCTATTATTCGACATGTCTCTGTGCCAGGCTCATTTCTACCATTTCTGTATCGCTCTTATTCTTCCATTACCCGAATGAGGATGATCGCCCTCAGGAATTGGACTCGTCTCACCAATACGTAGTCCTTTCGAACACGGTTCTCCATGCTCTTCCCAGCATCGCTCAGACCTTCTTCTCGGACGTCGAGGAGGTCCCGTCGAACGCCTCTCAGAAGGCAAGAAAATACGCCAAACGAACCCGAAAGGCGCCCAAGGCTATCGACGTGACACCGTTCCGGGCACTCCATCTCGAGTTACCTGCTTCACGCCACGAAGCGAACGAGATGGCGCTAGAAATTTTGATGAAGCAAAAGGAAATACTTACGGTGATGATCATCGCGCCCTACTCTCCAATCCATTAACTAACTTCTCATAGTCATATCTCAACATTTTCCGCCTGGAATCCCTCGCCGATGCGTTGAAAAGAAACTATATTCCCACTACCGCCGTCGAAGCAACTGTCAAAGACAGAGACACACCTCTTGCCAACTCAGTTGAGCAAGTCGCTGAGACGTCAGAAGAGGTCCCCGCTGCTTACCCTCACGTTCAACCAATGAAGGCAGCTCTATATTTCGACAACGCCGAAGGGTTCGGCCAATGGCGCATTTTGATCTCGGGGAGGGCAAACCGCAATCTTCGCGAGACAAGGAAGAAGGATATGAACCTTTTCCGCATTACGGTCAAGAAAATCAAGTACCTCTTTGTCCTTTGTGGCCGATCTTTACGCGTTGTCTAATGTGGCATTCCCGTAGAGAACTCTCGAACGGCCATTTCTCTGACGACAACCAAAAGCGTTTGACTGGTCCCAATATACCAATCCCGGTCTTTGAGGCGAAAATGACTCGCGATTCACGTCTCGTCGTGGGTGTAGATTTACGTCTTGCATATCCCTACCTTATTAAGTATAGTATCAAGTTGACTGCATCCAAGACTTTGGGTGTCAAGTCCGTACCTTCTGTCTCGGCGCACGTTTCTGACCCAAGTATTCTACTACTATAGGTCGAGTGTCAAGGTACGGCCCACTAAGTTAACCAGCGTAAATGCGCTCAATTACACGCAGTTATCAAGGTGTTTGGAATATACACACATGCTCAACTCGGTAAACGCCTGTGGGATTCTATGGGTTATCAACTCTCCCGCAAGGGAAAGGAGTACCAAAGACGGTACGCTTCCTAGACAGGAACGTTACACTACCCGATTCACCGAAAGCAGTTGCACATTCCGAGCCAATCCTGTCCATAAAGGTGACAAAGTCATACCTCCAGCTTCATTCCCTGCAGCGTGTCCTGCCGATCTCAAGACGATCCCCGACGAGGTTCCTATCGCCAGTGATAAGGTACTCGAAGAGGTTCGTCACACGTAAATCCTGATCACCTCTTTCTGATTTCGGTCATGAAGCTCCATGAAATACTTGTGTTAGCCTACTCCAGAAATAATTGGCATGATGATAGCTGACAGATCATAGACTTGAAAAGTTTGTTGCGTTTTCGCAAGTAGGTTCTTCTCACTGACTCTGGCGGACAACGCTACTTACGATCGGTACGATATTAGGCGTTGCTCACAAGTATGACCGCTGTTTTTGTGATGGGCTTCTCAACTATATCTTGGCAGGTATCCTTGCGGGCCAAGAGGTCGTTCATGTGTTTCAAGTATCGTAAGCCGCGTGGCTAGATTCCAAAGAAGCGCGCTTACATGACCATTCTGAAGTCCTCATGAGCAAGAGATTATCGAACACAGTTATTCATGTTTCGTCCAAGGGCGTAGTGGTACTGGGTATGAATTATTGAATCCCCCACCTCAGGATCTTGATTGATGAATAGGAAGACCACGACTATGCTTCTTAAAATGTTGGGCATCGAGAATTCTTGGCAGCAAAACCGTGACCTTCGACCCGAGCGCCCACGCCAGCTATTCGTCACTCAGTCAAGAATGCTCGCCGACAAAGTCGAGGAGTATTTTATCAAGCTCCTTCAGTCACTTGTACTTGCATCGAATTCTCAGAGCGGAATCCTTGACCTCCTCAAAAGACAAAGGAATAAAGAAGAAGCGGGATTAGTTGACCAAGACGAGGCCCTCAATTGGCGTGAGAACCTCCCTCCGAGATTTAGCGAACTCCAGGACTCTCACTTCCCTATATTCATCACGTTCGACAAGGTGTGATATCCCTCACCTCTCGACATATTCTTGCATTGACGACCATCTATTCAGCTGTCTGCCATGATTGAAGCAGATACAAGCCACCCTCTAAGCATCGCCCCTGATGAGGGCCTGTGTGTCGATCATCAAGTGGTGTCTAACGAATACATGCTCCAGAGACGCAAATCTTTCATATCATTCGACCTGTTTCGAGCAGAGTACTGGGGACATTTTCCGCAATCTCTCACTAAAGGTCTAGGTCTGCTGCATCTATCCATTTCTCGAATTCTTTCGAATTTCCTTTTTTTTTCCAGATGCTTCGCTCGTATTCAGCGAGTTCATGGGTGAATATGACACTATACTATTCCAGCCGCCAGTTCATTGATCGTTTTCTTCTAGGGGTCATCAAAGGTTCCGAAATGACCCTTGATTTGGGGGAACATTTTCTCGATTATGGAACATATTTGAATCTCAGCGCACGAACGCAAGCTACTTTTGCCAGCAAGCGCAAGGAAATATATGCTCTGTTTGAAATATATCAAAAGATGAAGCGCGACCGGAGAGAATATGATGCCGCAGACCGGTAAGCACCCCCCACTATACAATTTCCTCATCCTCTGAAATGGTCTCTAGAACACACGCGATTCTCTGCAGCATGACGCAGGATGGTATGAAAGGTCAAAGGATTGACTTCCTGTCCGCGTATCCCTGAGAACGTGAGGTCCGGAGCTCACACTTTCTCAAAACAGATATGTTGACGAAGTTCAAGACAACATGCTCATTGATGTAAAGGGTAGGAACACCTTGGTTGTAATCCTCATCGGTAGAAATTAATCTTCCTTTAGTCCTGCGAGCCATTTGTCGCAACCCAGACGGTCAATTTTGGGCTGGAGATACAGCGCAGACAATCTCTGTTGGTAGTTCCTTCCGTTTCGACGACCTGAAGGCGTTTTTACATCGGAACGAGGCGAGTCCTATTCATCACGTCTAAATCATTCACCCTGAAATAGGTTTTGATATCGTAGAAATATTTGAATCAGCAATCTGCTCGAATGATCGCAGCTCATCCGCCGAAGTCATTTCAACTTGTCACAAACTTCCGTTCGCATGGTGGGATAGTGAGGTGCGCTCACTCAATTATTGTGCTCATCAGTAGATTCTGGCCCTACGCGATCGATATATTACCGGAAGAGAAAGGAATTATCGATGGATTCAAGCCCGTTTTTCTCAGCGGTTGGGATCAGGACAATGTTCGATACGAATCGTTCCTTTTCGGCACAGTGTTAGTGTACTTTGTTGCTTCACTGGGGCATTCATCCCAATTACTTCGATAGCGGACATCACATCGAGTTCGGAGCGAACCAATGCATATTGGTGCGGAATGACACCGCCAGGGATAAGTTGAAGGGCCAAGTCGGCGATGTTGGTCTAATCATGTGAGTTGACTCTTCTTCGGTTCATTCATTGAAATGCCAACTGCCTCCTATAGGACTCCTTACGAGAGCAAAGGTTTAGAATTTAACGATGTAGGTTATCGTCTTAGCAAGGTTGTCCGAGATGAACACTTCATCCAGGTTCTCCTCTATAACTTCTTTGAGGACTCTTCTGTCGATGTCGCCCAGTGGCGCGTCGTCCTCCACGCAATTGACAGAGCCCAGAGTGAGAAAATCCCCGCCCCAACCTTTGACGAGAATCGCCACGCTGGTGTCTGTGCCGAGGTGCGCCAGATTATTGCAGAACTACCTCCGTCAATGCCCCTCATATCCTGAACAGCTGAAGTGTCTCTATGTTGCCATCACGAGGGCCAGAAAGAATCTCTGGATCGTCGATCGCTCTGAAACAGCGGAACCAATACGGGTATGGCTCAACACTCATCTGATGTGACAACCTGTGCATCTCGCTAAAATTGTTCAGATGTACTGGTCTTCTGGAAATCTCGTGCAAAATTGCACTCCAGGTACGGATGTACCTCAATTTGCCGTCTCTTCTTCCCCCGAAGAATGGGCCACAATGGCGAGGACATTATTCTCGCACAAGAGGTATTTCCAAGCCATACACAGTTACGAGCGCGCTGGGATGCCTCGCGAAAAAGCAATTGCGTATGCATATCATCTTCGTGAACAGGCTCGCGGGATTCCTATACGCGGTCGCCCAGCAGACAGTGAACGAGGCCTGGCTTATATCAAGGTTGCTGAGGCATTTTTGACTTCGGCTGAAGAGGCAACCATCCTCCGTGAACGAAGAGAATACTGCCGTATCGCAGCCGAGGCATTTCTAGTCTCGGAAGACCACTTGCGAGCTGCACAGGCTTTTGAGAAAGCTTCGCTATTCACAGAGGCGGCTCAGCATTATCGTCACGCAGGCATATTTGACAATATGGTCTCCGTCATAATAAATCACGGCGAAGAAATGGACCCTTCAGTTACGGGTAAGCTTACGGATGTCGCAAGATATTTCTATCTTCAACGAGGCGATTTCCAGTGTGCCCTTTAATCGCGTCCTCCCCTTACTACCACTCACGACAGTGTATAGAAATGCGTGGCATCTGTTCTCCAACATTGAAGAAGAGCTGGAGTTCGTCAGGAATTGTGACCTTGACATCGCCGAAGTTGAAATTCTCGTAGAACAGGGCCGGTTTGCTGAGGCTGCAGACCTCCACATTCGAGAGAATAGGATGCTCAACGCCGTTGAGGTCCTCCTCAAGGATAAGTCTTCAAAGGAATCAAATCAGCGGGCCTCCCAGAGTTTGTTAGACGCTCTTTGGAACATACTCTCGTTCGGCGTACTTCCAGTTGAGCTTGACAACGAGTCTCAGGCAAACCTTAAAAGAATGATGCGACTAATCGACCAGTTCGAACTATCTGTCCTCGAGGAAAGGATCAAGCTCGAGGTCGGATCTCTCCTTTCATAAGTGTAGCCTTTGGCTGATTTATACAGCTCCGAATGTTCTCATTAATCTACAAAGCAGATGCAGCATTAATGAATCTTGGTAGAACCATTTTTCTACGGGGCGAAAACACCGCTGCTGCACTCCTCTGCTTCGATCACTACTTTCGAGATATGAAAAGGCAGTTCGTCATTACTGGCTCCCACACTGAAATTCTAGACAAGACAATGGCCCTTTGCGAGTACGCAGAACTTGTCCAGCAGTTCCTGCTTGATCCGGAACCATGGTCCAAGCCACGAATTCAAAAGCTTTTCTCGTTCACGCTACATTCTGGAGGCCGTGTATGCCTTTCTCGCAATTCACTTCTTCACGGCGAATTCAAAATATCTCAAATACAACATTCGTTGAACGAAGATGCTGTGGTGGAAGTGAGGTCCTTTTACAATCTATATCAATCTACGCTCCGCCAACGAGTGAGGGAAAAGCTCGAGGTTTACTGTAATAGCTCCCTGTCCGTCCGCGTATTTGATCCATGTGAAGCCTATGTTTCCGGGCGCTGTGACCGCACACCGTGCCAGTGGCAACACGAACTCAATCACACGTGGTTTGAAAGGCGCCTACAATTTCATTTGTTGCAAATTTCCATCTTGCACTCCCTTCAGTTCTTAAGCACACAGAGGAATGATATACGCCGGTTCGATCCTTTGCTATCGATCTAGTCTCTCTACTCACTCACTACTCTGAAGTTACTGGTGGTTTGAACGTCTTTACGATGTCATTAACCCAGCTCATCCTGCGTTTGGATCCTTGACGAATGTCATTCCCCAAGCCAACCGACATATGTCACGTGCATTTGACTTGCTGAAAGTTTTTTGGATTTGGCCTACGCTCAGCATCCTTGATCTATTTCAGGAGAGGTTTTTGTCAACCTTTTTGAGTTTGGCGGACCTGGGTTCGTTCTTTGACAATAGAGCACTCGTCGACCACGTCAGTACATGTTTACGTGGGCGGCCTTGCCCGGCCTACTTTATGCGCGATACAAAGGACGGGTATGTCCTTGCAGAACTAGTCGACTTCTTGCGTGGACAGGGATTTAGGAGCGTTCACAATGGTGCAACGTTTACACTGTAGGTCATCCCAGCCTCTCTAGTCCGGTTCTCAGCCTCGAGGAATGAAACTTTTTTTTCTAGCCACATTCTCAGTAACAAAGTTCCAATTGAAGTCACTACGTTATGTCGACTCCTGGAGGTCGTCGCAGGTTCGTTTATCATGGCGACTGCATTCAAGAGGTCAAATTCAATCCATGGAGTTACCCTCCCGCGAAGCTGGATCCTTGACAATATACATACCCAAAAACTTCATAGGGTACAAAATAAGGATGCCAACCGTCACTTGGTTTGGGAAATGACGAAGGCTTTCCAAGGCCTCTTGGAGCGCGTTTATAGTGGTGCTGACGCTGGTAAGTTAATTGTACAAAGGCTCCACTAGTTGCTCAACAGGATTAGACCACCTCCTCCACCAGAATAAGTCACTTCAATCTGTTCAACTTCGGGTCAGAAATGCTGCCCTGGCGAGGTTGTATGTACTCGTGACCATGAGCAGTCTTGAACAGACCCCGCTGACACGATACACCGATCTCAGATGTCGGACCATCTGCTTATGTGAGCTTATTGTCCTTTAATGCAACTCAACGGCGTTGCCCACAGCAGATATCAGTAGGATTCAATATCGGAAGTGAACCCATAAAAGATCTTATCCTTGAATCGATCACATCTCTTCGCCGAAGAGACCCCGCAAGGATGTTCTCTTCCCTTTACAGCCAGTTGGTGTGAACCCTTTCGGTCATAAGAAACATAGCTCAAGACAGTTTAGATACGTCTACGCACAAGAGTGGCGGCAGATTGCTGCCGCAGTAACGTCGTCGATCCCCCGAACACCTCTCGATGAGATAATACTTCTAGTTGACGAAAGCAAGAACACTCCCCGCACTTTCCGTGGGGTTCGCCTTGTTAAGTTCAAGGACGTCGACGACATTCGTAGACAACTCACCGCGGCTGCTGTTCCTGCGTCTATGCTGAACCCCACAGCAGCACCATTCATACCAAGTCATGCACTCGCACCCTTACAGAAGGACCCAGGACGTTCGGTAGGAGACGCTATTAAGGATGCGAATGAGGACGAGACAACCCAGTTAGGTGCTAAGGAAGGCGCAGGAACCTCGATTGCAAGCACGATCGGTAAGGCAAATGAGGGTCATAAAAGTCAACCAGCCGCAGAAGGAGGGGCAGGACCATCTGTCGAAGGCGCTACCGATGAGACGAATGAGGATACCTCATTTCAGTCAGCTGCAGAAGAGGAAGAGACGGAATCGCACGAAGCAACCGATGTTGCGGCAATTATTGAGCCAATCGGGACCAATTTCAGAGAAATGTCGGAAGAGGTTCTTGCTGAACGGAATTCTGCTGCGAAGACGTTGCAATCGTGCTACCGCCGACTTCTCACTAACCGCGCCCTCCGAATTGCTAATCCGGGACTATCAAGGATTCGAAAGCAACAGTTTGAAGACTTTGCGCGAGTGGCCGACTCCATCGAATGGCCTGAGCATTCACTCTATCGACCAATTTTCTTAGGAGCCCTTCCTCATCTACTCACTTGTCTTGACTATGCATGGTCGAAAGCGATTGAAGAAAAGACGAAGGTGAAACAGCAGTCGCGTTCAAGCAAGAAGCACCAAGAGATCGAGGCACTAATGGAACGACAAACCTACCTAACGTATGTGGATCGATGGCTCGGCAGATCTATCTGTGGCCACTGATGCCGGGGATGACTCTAGTGGCAGGATGAAGCGCATCAAGGGTCTTCAAATCCGTCTCAGGGCTCAATCAGATTTCCACCAACAAAAAGACGTCAAACAGTTGGAAGTCTACGCATTAATGTTAGCGCCACTGTCGATGAGATACCCGGGGCAAAGGAGGAGCTTGCTATTGACATAGCAATGGCGTTCGCTTGGAGGAGACACGTGAAAGCGAGAAATATGCCGAAAGCGGCGAAAGCGGCGTTGAACACCGATGATGTAGATGACATGTTCTAGCGTTTTGTTATACTTTTCTCTGGGTTCCATCTTGTCTGCGAGTTGCGTATGTTTTAGTGACTTCGAGCGTATCTGAGAGACAACAAGTTTGTAGTCATGCTTTCATCTAGAAAGCTGAATTCATACCATCGAGCTTGGCTTCCTTCCGAGGCGTCCCTCTCGCCCGTGCAGATTCTACACCTCGGACCTCTTCGAGCCCTCTAGGCTGCCTGCTTCTATTATACCTCCATTACCGGAAAGAAATTCGCCCAAACTCTCAGAAGTTGTTCGAGGTACAATAGCCTTGGCAGAGGCTTGCCACACATGAAGAACAGAGGCCAGCCAGATAGCCACTGCCATCTAGCTACAGCATAGAGGTAGCATCACAAGTGTGGTGTCGACGAAGAGGCCGTTATGGTTCCTGGCGTAAAACCATTCTTGGGGGTGTCATCAGTCTCGCGCGTCCGAGTCCTTCGGGACGAACACCAAGGTCCAATGATGAGCTCGAAGAATTTTCCTAGACCGATGCGAAAATTCTGGTTCGATAAAGGGTTACAGTTACACTGCCTGCCCTGCGCCGCCATCGGAAATTTGTGTGGGGCAGCGCAATCATGCTAGTGTTTACCCCTCCGAGTCTCGGCCGTGTCTCACTACACCCTAGAAATGGTGTTAGTGACATGCCACTGAGCTGCGCCGCATGGACCGGCATGGCCATGGCCATTTACCGTAAATGCTGTCCGACCCGATGGAGACAGACCAGTTGACAAGAGCAGTCTGCCATCGCCATCAGAAGCCTCTCGGCCTCGATTGTCACATGAGCGGAGCCTTGGATTGACGCTAACAATTTCATCGCTCAAATGCCGCCTCCCTGCTGCATCCTTGATAAGAAAACGCCGGTGCGCTTTTCTCCCCGATGGAGGAATGAAGCTCGCCACTTTCTTCCGACTCGCGTTTGTGCCACCCTCACGTTCAATGCGAGGCTTCCCTGCGGCATAGGACTCCGGGGTCGTCGTGAGGATTTCTCGCTGAACGGGCGCGACGCATGTATCCCGATCTAGAACGGTTCTTGGTGGCTTTTCGCTCGTGTGACCACGATTTGATAACTTGGGCAGTTAAGGGGTCCTTTCTTCTGTCAGGACAAATACGGTGCCTGGGACCTCACGCCCTCCCGCGCTAGTTGGTCATGATATCATCGCGAATGGGACTCAAGACGCATCGCCCGTGCCAGCTTCTAAACCACCATGATCAGTACCATTCGCAGACAGCGTTCCATGAGACCCATCTAGACTTCATCATTCACAAGCGCATCGCAAATATACCTGGAGGGAGGGAAAACAAGTGCGCTTGATCAGTTCAGCAGTAGACCCCGCTGGCGGTGCGCCACACCCCCGTTTTTTTTACAGGACTTCGAACATGCGACATGTTCGAAAAAGAAAACCAAACACGTTGTTCCGCTCCCCACTTTCTGATTACTACTTCCTAGTTGAAAAGAAAGAAAAAAAAACTCGTCAGGATGCCGTAACTGGGCCAAGGCAGGCCCGAACGGCTGAACGTAGGTCCTCGTCGATGGGTCGGATGGGCGCTGGGGCATGCCGGCAGACACCACTTGGTCGTGTGATGGCATTTGTATCATTTATTCCCGAGGGAGGGGGGTTCTCGCACAAACATCTCACGCGGTACGTGATATGCCATCAAGGGATGCTCGGATCCGGGCGTGACAAAGGCCAGTTTGATATTATTCATATGCACGATCGGAGGCCGGGGCGTGCTGTTCATACAGATCCTAAGTGATGAGCCACGGCAGCACCACGCATCCTTAAGGTTGTGTGAACCCGCGATCTCTGCATAGCTTAAAACGCCTGATCCTGATCAGATCGAACCCGGCGGTAGACGACCACCTGTGAGTTGGAAGAGCCACGAACGAACCGAAGAAACGATGTCCAGATCGAAACGTGAGATACGAGGCCTAGACATCTTCCCAGGCGCACTTCCACTTGGTCCTCCACTTGGTTCATATGACAGCATCATCATGCATAGCCGGTCCCTGATACTGGTCGATATTTGGTTCTCTTGCCCTCGTGCCAGTTCCAGCAGCAGAACGGGATCGCGATAAGCTGAATGTGATGCTCCTGTGAGACCAACTCGCTCGCCTACAGCCCGCGAACAACATGTGTAAGTGTGAGAGCACCGTTTTCCACAAGAGAATCTGGGGATGTAACCTTGGACCAGAGGAACAGGAGCCAGCATAGGGCGTAGAGCTCAGGCCGCGCTTAGGTGCTCAGCCCGTATGGTAAGGCTGCTCCACCCGGTACAGTGTATGCTCATGTGTCAGTCCATTACGGCCCCATACCGGCAGTCCCCCAACCTCCATACCTCTCTCTCACCCCTTTGTTTTATGTGACTCATCCTGGTGCCTCGGCGGCAAATTCGTTATCGCTCAAGATGCCATGCAGTGTCTCGCAGATTTGCGCATGCAACGCCTCTGTTCGTGATAATTTAATGAGCTAAATTTGGGGGAGGGGGAGGGCCGCCGGGAGATAGAGCTGTATGGGAGGGACGCACTAGCACGGGCGAGCGCTGCTGCATACTCTTGATTCGCGCGTTGCATCTCCTCCTCGAGTAGCGCGAGGCGCGCGGCCTCGGTCACACGAACAGATAAGAAATGTCGAACTCGATATCGTAGACGACACAGGGACAAGGACCATACCTGGAATTCCTCCGGTTCGGGTGTGGGAAGAGATTGTATGAGATACTCAATCTGTTTAGCCTTCATCATGAGGTCGTCCACGAGTTCCTTCTTGTTCGCTGTTCGAAAATGGGGTGGGCGAAGCGCGTACGTGAGAAAGAGAAGAAGGAGCGGAGAAACGAAGATGGAGATACCCTCAAAGACATCTGGAGGATCGACCTTATCCGGATTGCGCTGCTTGGTTATGGGGATTTCCTCGGAGACTTGGGCAAAGTTGACGCGAGAGGTGAGATACGCGATGCTGCGTGACATGATGGTGAGGAGCTACGCGACAGAAGAGGACGAGAAGACAAGGACGCTTTCTGGTCAGCTCGAATCCAGAGGGGGGACATGGAGATGCTTGCTTGCATTTTGGATCTCATCCTGGAGCTGTGTTATGCGGTCCATGCTCGACAGTTCCTCTAGCATTGCGGTCTGAGACGAGCCAACATTGCACTGCTCGATGCTGAGCGATATCCGGCGTGACAAAGGTGTGACGCGTTATGTGACCTACGAAACACAGGGCGGGTCGTCCGCGACTTTTGCTTCTTTCCTTAACACCCTGTCCACCCACGGACCACACTCGTCATCACTGAAATGGGAAATGACGGTGGAAGTATCCCCGATCGTAGGGACCTCGTACGGAACAAGCCGAAGGCCGAACAGGCTGACAAGGCGAACCAAACTCGCGCCCGGTGGTTCTTCTGCGCTCTGTCAAAGGTACGCTCCCTTTTGAAAGTTGACGCCACAGGGAGCACCGTTCATGAACTAACCATAAGCGTGTACCCAATAGCGTCCACTACAGGAGCCTGTGGTGTCATGCGACCTTGGAAAGCTGTACAACAAAGACGCGGTGATCGAGTTTTTACTAGATCGGACGGCGTTTGGGGACGGCGAGGAGATCTGTGGACATATACGATCGTTGAAGGTTCGCGACCCTTTTCTTGGCCGTGACGGCTCGCAGGATTTGACGCCTCAGCGCAGGACGTCAAGACACTCTCGCTCACGCCGAACGCTACGCCGAAACCCGATCGGCTCGACTCGTCCGTCGACCGAGGGCTGTTCGTTTGTCCGCTCAACTTTAAAGAGATGACGGGGGTGGTTCCGTTTGTGTACCTGTCCACATGCGGATGCGTGTTTTCTCAGGCTGGACTCAAAGCTGTCTCTTCCTCGACGCCACCAAGCGCTGGGGCTGGGGAGGATGCAGGGGTCGTGCGACCATCTCATCGACAGCTGGACGTGTGTCCTCAGTGCGCTAGCAAGTATGATCGCTCTGAGGATGTGAGGGTGCTGAACCCTGGACCGGAGGAGGAAGAGCGGATGCAGAGGGTGATGGAGGGGCGGCGTGCTATTGCTAGCGCCAAGGGAAAGGGAAAGAAGCGCAAGGCGGCAGGGGCGGGGGTGGATTCTGAATGTGCGGAGGGAGACGAGGGACGTGCGAAAAAGAAAGTCGGGGGGCCGACGATGGGGCGGACGGTCGTGGCTGGGACGAGTCGTGCGGTCGCGAGCAGCTTGGCGATGGAGGAGGCGAAGCGGAAGGCGAACATGAGCGAGGCCGTGAAATCGCTGTACAAGGCGAAGGACGGGGCGGGAAGAAAGGAGACGTTTATGACGATGGGGACGTTCACCCGGGTGAGTCGATACGCACAATCGGTCGCTGTTGACGCTGACGACGACGACGACGACGGTTTGCAGTACGCCTGAGGTAGATTACGATTGTTGTAAATTAGTTAATCCAACAATGCTCTTTTCTTCTCCTCCTCGACTCAGGCATTTTCAAATCCTCCTCGTCCCTCCTTCGCCACCTCCACGGTCGCTTCTTCATCACGAGTCTTTCACGACCTTATATCCTCCCCTGCTCCCTAATACACACCCCCGTCCCCCTTCTTCCCCTTCCCGTCTTGCCCCCATCTTCCCCTCCTTCCTCCTCCGTCCCACTCGACCCCGCCTTCGCGCCCGACTTGCCTTCTCGCCCTTCTTCCACCCCCTCCACCCCCCCTTCCCCTCATCCCGCATGTTCGTTACTACAGAGCGGCTCTCCAGCGCGTGGCGGCACACGCCAATGAAATGGAATCCCCTCCCCTGGTTCGTCGGCGCGCTCTTGCTCGTCCTCATCCAGTACAGACGTCATCGCTCGGAGAAAGAGGTCCACGTCGACGAAGACGGCCACGAAGTCATCAAGCTCAAGGGTCCCTGGCAGGTCCGTCGTCATCCTCTCTTTGTCCATTCTCGCTAACGATCCCTCCCGCCGACTCAACAGGTTCACATCCTTGGCGCACTCCCCTTGCGCAACCTCTCTCGCCTCTGGGGCTGGCTCAACTCGTTCGAGCTCCCTGTCTGGTTCCGACCTTTCGCCTTCAAGTTATACGCTTTCCTCTTTGGCTGTGACCTCACAGAAATCGTACCCACCGACCTTCGCCAGTACCCTTCCCTCGGCGCCTTCTTCTATCGTTCTCTCGCTCCTGGCACGCGTCCCATCGCCGACGCCGCCCTCGTTTCCCCTGCAGACGGCACCGTGCTGCATTTTGGTGCGGTACAAGGCGCACGTGTCGAGCAAGTCAAAGGCCTCACCTACTCCCTCGATGCACTCCTTGGCGTCGAGCGGCCCAAATCTCGAACCGGCATGCCGCGCAACACGACCCCGACGACCACCGTGCCGTTCCCCGTGCGCGAGATGGCCATCGTCGACGACCGCGAATTTGCCAACGTGAACGGGATTGAGTACAGCCTTTCACAGCTCATCGGCGCGTCGGCGCCAACGACACCGCTCTTCCCCGCAGACGGCGGTGAAGAAGAGAGCGCTCCAGACTTTCCTACCGACCCCGAAGCGTACGGACGACCCTCGCCGCCCCCGTTGCCACAGAAACATGGTGTGCGGATCGACGCCTCCGTCGTCGAACCGGATAGGTCCGTCCAAGAGACCGTCGCCGATCATGCATCAGTCGCAAGGACACTCGGTCCGCGCAGCGCGCTTGCCGATCGTGCAGGCATGCCAAGGCGTGGCTCGGTACGCGTCAAGCCCGGCAATGCGCTCTTTTTCACCGTCATTTACCTCGCGCCGGGAGATTATCATCGCTTTCACAGTCCGACCGCGTGGGTGGTCGAGAAGCGACGGCATTTCCAAGGTATGCGCCGCGCGGTCCCATTGCCATTTCCCGTTTATCGCTCGGAAGCTACCCTTTGTGGTTCGTCGCTGATCTGAGAGGGGGACAGGTGAACTGTTTTCGGTATCCCCTTGGGTGGCGAAGCGCGTCGAGAATCTGTTTGTGTTGAATGAACGTGTTGCGCTGCTCGGGCGCTGGCGTCACGGCTTTTTCGGTATGGTCCCCGTCGGCGCGACGAACGTGGGCAGCATCAAAATAAACTTTGATCAGGTCCGGGGGTCCTCAACTCTTACGCTCGTTCGCTAAACCACTTGATCTTACAGGCCCTGTGCACGAACGTCCGTGGGCGTCCACCGCCGCCGGGGACCTATACGGAGGCGGTGTACTCGGCCGCGTCGCCGGTGCTGAACGGCCAACCGCTGGGGCCGGGGCAAGAGATGGGCGGGTTCTGTCTTGGGAGCACGATAGTGCTCGTGTTTGAGGCTCCGTCGTCGTTCGAATTTGGGATTCACGCGGGGCAAAAAGTGCGCGTGGGGGAGAAGCTAGGGGATGTGCCGAAGGAGAAGGAGGATTAGCTGGTTAGCAACTAGCACACGAGCGTCGTGAGGAGTGCATTGACTAGACGTATTACATCTTGGTTTTCATGTTGTTGAGATATGATATCCCTCTTCTGCGGACACAGACATGACCATCGACGTCGACACCGCTGTTGATCCGTACATCGTCTTTGGCTATGGCTCCCTCATATTCCGCGTACGTCCTGCCAACGCAAATTTTCATTAGGTAGGACTAACGACCTACGTTGGGGGGGCATGCGTTGTAGCCACCGCCCCACGTCATCAGAACGGGTATGCACCAAACGCTTTCTTTGTGCCCTCCGATGCTAAATCTCGCCTCGAGGTCCTGGATTTCTTAAAGGCTACGTGCGTCGCTTTGCACAAAAGTCGCACGACCACCGCGGTACCCCCGAAGTACGTACTCCTTCCTCTGGTTCTCTCCCCAAGTCGGGAGATCAAGAGATCGTGTTTGCTCGTTTGTCGCATTGACGTCGCGGTGCGCCCTTTTTGTTTGGCCTGCTCAGAATCCCGGACGCGTCGTCACGCTCGTCCATCGTGAAGATTGGGTCGGCTTTTCCGGCGTGGCAGGTGTTTTCTTGCATTCTTCCCTCCCTGCCGTCGGAACGGAATGGCACCGACGACTGACGATTTCCCTCCCCCCGCCGCGGGTTTCTAGGACCCGTTCCCGCACGAAGATGTTGTCTGGGGTACGTTTGCATGCGAGTATCTCCCTCGCTTGCTGATTGTCACCCGACAGGTGTCGCGTTCACCATCGACCCTGCGCACGCGAAAGAAGTCCGTGCGTATCTAGGTACGTCACGCCACTTTTCATGATCGGGAGCCGCTCCTGCTCCTGCTGCTCGGGACTCCCTCCCACTCACGCGTCGCGCGTTCCCAGACCACCGCGAAAAGGTGCGCTATTCCGATCCGTTTGCCGCGTGGCGCTTCCCTTTCCCCGCTCAATCGCTGGGCCCACCCCCGCCGTGCAGGACGGCTATACTCTCGAGCGCGTGGACGTCTACGGTCTCGTTGGCGGGGCGCACGAGAGGGTGCTGATACCCGGCGCAGAATGCTACGTAGGACGGAACGACAACCCTTCTTTCGGTGCGCCCGTCCCCCTCCTTCAACCTCCGTCGGCCGGCCTCAACCGACGCGTGCACAACGCACCCGCTCGATCCAAGTTGGCTCGGAGCCCCTTGGAACGCTCGTGAAGACGATTTGGCATGCAGAGGGTCCCTCTGGCCCGAACAAGGTATGCTCAGTGGACCTCAGGGATGTCCTCTGTTCCCTCCCTTTTCCAGAGGCCCGACAGTGATGGGGCACCGGCAGGACTACGTGTACAACCTCGCTGCCGCAGTGCGAGGGCTAGCACCTCAAGCATATGACTCGCACCTCTTCGCTCTCGAGGTGCGTATTCTGGCTCGCAGGTTTGGCGCCTCGGCGAGCGTGGATGAACGCTCTGTTCACGTTCTTACTACAGGCAGGGCTGCGCGAGTTGGATCGCGCCTCGGCAGGCGGCTGCGAGCCTTTTCAATGACAATGACAATTTACAACTACCAAAAGAGTGACAAGATGTTAAAAAAAAAAAAAGCCATAGAATGGGGTTCCCGAATCACTGCTGAATCACGGGTACAGGTTCTCCTTACGGTGCATCAATACCACGCGTCGTTATGTGCGCGGTGATTCAGACACTATGCCTCCGTATACAGCCCCTCTTGTGTTGAGATGTCCAGTCATGGGGACGACTCCCAATAATGGGGAGCGCTCATCAGCATTCGCATTTGCCGACTCGAATCTGCGCTCTCGCTCGACAATTCTACACAACATCGTCATCATTGGTCTGTGAGAAAAATGGGGGGAAAGCGCACCCTCGCATGACGGCGGCTGTGGTCATCCGTTTCGCACGCCGTTTGGACTGGTTGTCCTCGTATTGATCTGTCTCGTCAACGATCTCCTCAGATATGATCTCTTCAATGACGTCTATGGATGTGTCCATCTGTCACCACACAAGCCTTTCGCTAACATTCGAATCACGACTTTCCTTCCAGCGTAATGACCCCAATCGCACCACCGGCAAGGCCAGGGGTGACGCTGATGAGCAAAAGGTGCGCACGGCCGGTCTGGCTGAAATTGAGTCAGTACGAGCCCAAAGGGGCCAAAAATGGAGGGCGCACGAACAAATAGTCTAGCGCCTGAAAACAGTTAATCGCTGGCCTTGCCTCTGGCAGGATCGAGAGACGGAATTTGGAAACTGGCCAGCATTGCGATGGATCGTAAGTGAGCAGCTGCCAACCAAGTTGTCAATGACGTTGGCCTATTATCAAGGCTACGTCGCACGCAATCTGACCTTCTTGACTAGTAGCAAGCCGCAGAAGGCCAACGGGTTTCCTGGTTCGTGAACCGGGAAGCGAGAATATCCACTCAATAGTCTGTCTGGACGATCAGAAAGCTGCTTGACGAGTCCAGATCAAGGCGCACAGGAATTCGACCATCTTCGCATCCAAGATGGCGTCGGAACTAAGGGCGACAACATCCTATGCACATCAACGGATGAGTTCACCGTCACCGTCACCCGCAAACTCTGGCAAACCTTCATTGGGGTCATGATTGATTCAACCCGCTTCGAATTGAGTTCCAGAACGCCGTTCAAAATGCTGATCTCGTCATCACGCAGTGGCTCTTCGCCCGTACGGTGGAACTGTAGAAAAGATTTGAGTTCAGCTTTTTTGTATGTGTGCACGTCGTTTTTGCCGAGGACAAAATCGAGCAGTCTGGCTATTGGCCATGCAATCGGAGCTGGTATGTACGGTGAGCGAAGAAGGTGGAATGAAGAAATCCCAAGGGCTTACCGAAAAGGTACATGAGTACGAGGACAATCGGCGCGCAACGGGCACCGATAGATAGGCCGTAGCGTACGCTGGTAGCTTGAGGGATGATTCTATCACGGATTTAGCTCTTGCATAAAAAAAAGTAAGGGGACACGTGCTCTCTGTTCGAGGTAGGATGGGTTGATCACCGTCTTGAGATGACAAGATCCAGAGAGACGAAATAGCCCCATACCCAAAGATAACTATATCATCGGTCAGTGGTGGGCTTTGGATAATGTATACAAGTGCTACCGATCATTGTCGTGGAGATAACGATCGCCGCGATGCCTCCACCGATCTACACGATTCAGAGAGTAGATTCAGATAACATGCGCCCGGTGCTCACTGCACTATCCAAAAATATGGGCAAGCTCTCGTTGACAACCTACATTGCAGAGAAAGTCGACGAGCATAATGGCGTATTGTGTGATACGCACGACGTTTCCGAGGAGTAGGACCTACGACGTCCGCACGTCGGGAGAACAGAACATTAGGTAGGAGGCGTTGAATGCTTACCACAAGCATCCAGTGACGGCCCTTGTTGAGAAGCTTCAGAACTAAGGTTGAACGATCAGAGAATGCGCACGGCCCGACGTCCTCGAGTCTAATGCGCACCTTGTGCGGCGTTCTTCCTCTCCTTCTCGTCTTCGGAAGACGCAGAAAGTACACGAAGGTGCAGCTCATCGAGACCCATAAGACCAAGGGTCAAACTGACGTCACGCGGAGACAGAGAGGATTACCGGTGGGCAACTCTCTGCGTCACACGGTCTCGAGGAGACTCACCCGGAGAATACGCCACCCAGGAGGACCAAACCGACGCTGATGACCATCTTCCACCAAAACTCGGGGGAACCGAACTGTTCACCGGTATGTGACTTTACCATGTCGGGCGTTTGGGATGAGTGGGCGGCGGGCAAAGGGGTCAAGAGAGTCACAGGCGGCGATGAGAGATCGCGTTAAACGCGGACCGAGAGGGTCGTCAACACGTGATGTGATCCACCTCCGCTTTCGTTTTTTCGTGCCTTTCTACGTTGTTTCCTGGATGCGACGGCTCATTCTCATCCTCAATCGGATGATGACGGAAGCACCGAAATCGAAAAACTCGCCGGCGTCTCTTCAGCCCCTGGAAAAAACGCCCTCGACTGACATCTCCAGGGGCCACGGAGAGAAGACGGATAGCGCCCAGCGGCAAGCGGAGCAAGAAGAGGCAGCATGCTCCACTCGAGTTTGGGTCCCGGGAACATGTCATCTCCCGTGAAGTGGTCGACCTTCTCGGAAACGAACTCGTCACGCAGGCGGAGGCCGATGGTGTCGAATGGGAGTCTCCTTTCGGCTTTAGGGAGGAAGTCGAGCTCCTTGTGTCGAGCATCTCGTCTAGTGGTACGTCCTCTCTCAGAGTCTCTGTGGGCGCCTTGTTCCTGGCCATCCACATCCTCTCCATTCTCGCTGTATGGTTAGTGACAAAGGCCCACTCCCACAGGCGAAGGCCTTGCCCTTGCCCCTTCGTCGATGCGCCCATGGGTCGTCGTCATTCCGTTCGTTTTACCTGGCGAGGTCATTCGCGCCCGCGTATACAAGAATGCAAGGATGTACTCTTTAGCCGACCTCATCAGCGTTCAAGTTCCAAACTCGCAACTTCGCGACATGAATCGTGTCCGGTGCAAGTACTTTGGGACGTGCGCTGGTTGCCAGTACCAGGTACAATCCCTTTCCCATCTTCCGGGCGGGATCTTATCGTGCTTACCGTTCACGCCTAGATGTTATCTTATGAGACGCAACTCGATCTCAAGCGTGACGTGGTTGTGAACGCTTACAGGAACCACTCCAGTTTGCGTCCTCCCTCTCTCTTGGTCTGCTCGAATGATGATGACGTTAGATCTCCCCGAGTCATCAATACCCGCCGTACAATCAACGATTCCTTCTCCTCTCCAATATGGTTATCGAACCAAAATCACTCCACATTTTGAATCCCCCAAAAAAGTGCAAAAGCAAGGATCACCAAACATCGAAGAGGAGAGGCCGTCGTGGTTGAAGATTGGTTTCAACCAAATCGGCAGGCGACTTGTGATGGACATTGAGGTATGGAGCAGTCACTGCAGATCCCGCCTCAATCACAGGGTCCTGTGATTTACAGGAATGTCCCATCGCAACTCCGATCCTGAATGAGGCCTACCGGCCGATGCGTGACGACATCATAAAGTAAAATACCAAGCACCAAAGTTGCGTCTTTGCGCTGAATCTCCAGCATTCAGGAAAATATACACCCACAAAAACGGCGTGTCCCTCTTACTTCGCGACTCTCTCGAGATCCCAGATGGCAACTCCTCCACGCCCACCCTAGAACTTGCCGCCAACGACAATCATGTCTGCATTACAGATCACAAAGCGACAGTCCGTGAACATGTCGGGAATTTATTTTTCGACTACCAAGCTGGCTCCTTCTTCCAGAATAACAACTCTGTACTTGTCCCTCTTACTTCATACGTCCGCGACGCCATATTCCCGTCCACGTCTATGTCCGGGTCAAGCACCCCGCCCCCAACTCACCTTGTGGACACCTACTGCGGCGCGGGCCTCTTTGCGCTCACCCTCGCCCCCCACTTCACACGGGTTGCAGGCATCGAGCTCTCCGTAGACTCGATCCGCTTCGCGATGCACAACGCAGCGCTCAACGACCTCGCGTACAAGGTCTCCTTCCGTGAGGGCGACGCCTCGCAGATCTTTAGCGCCGTCGGTGACTTTCCTCCGGCGCTCACCGCAGTCGTCGTTGACCCCCCGCGCAAGGGGTGCGATGAGTCATTCCTTCGACAGTTGCTTGCATTTCGTGCACAGACGGTCGTTTATGTGAGCTGTAACGTGCACACGCAAGCCAGGGACGTCGGGCAGATTGTCTCTTGGTCTGCTAACGAGGTGGCAGAAGGGAAACGTCAGGGAAAGTACGTGCTGCAAAGTTTGAGAGGATTTGATTTGTTTCCGCAGACGGCCCATGTGGAATCCGTCGCTGTCCTGAGGCTTGTGTCGTAAACACAACGATGATATCCATATGAATCCATTATTTTCAATATATCAGAGATACTCTGGGGTGGCCTGAGATGAGCGGCCGAGTCGACGGCGACACCCGGGCTGAGTGTGACGTGACGCGACGCGATGGTGCGTGACAGACGCGGTGGACTACTCTTTGAGAGCCATTTGACGTCGAAACATGGTAAATCTCCTGTTTCTTCGCCTATACGTCGCTTGTCACGTCGGCCTTTTCTCTGACTTCTTCGCGGGACACGTAGTGAGAGGAGGAGACCCAAAGCAGGTGAGTCGCACGCACTTCCTATCAGCTACGCCAAGACGGAGGACAGCATACACGTTACATCAATAGCAAAATTTATCTCTATGCAGCAAAAGAAAGACGTCATGTCAAGACGAAAGTGACACGGAAACATGTCGTAAGACCAAGCAGCCAAACGATGAGGGCTAAGGATCCAGTAACCTCCTCCCTGCGCTCTGTCGTTCTTTTCCCTTCCTCCCAAGTGGCAGCGGAGACCCCTGCGAATATGGATCACCCCGCCCCACACCGCGTCGCTCCATTGACGGCGATTCTTGAACACGTTTCGATGGCAAGATCAACGGACGTGGCGCAGATCGATCTACTGGCGTATCTTCGTGTAGCGACATGCGGTACGGACCCGAAGACTGCGCAACACCCCCAGGACCAGTGCCGTTCCTGTATGGTGATGGCGAGAACGCAAGTGGAACACGGATCTGCCACTTGGGCGGCGTCGCAAATGCGGACCCGACGCTGGCACCAACTCGCATCCCCCGAGACGGTGTTGACGTGGGGTCGAACGGGGATATATCGTCCTGAAAAATGCCTTCGTCTGGCCCTGGCGTTGTTTGTACGCGCACGCGCTCAGCTCTCGCGCTGCTATTGCGCGGCGTGTGTGGGCCGTGCCGTGATCCCCAGGAGGAGCGAGTATATGCTTCGACTGCCGCAGCACGGGCTACATTAGCCTTGGGTGTCATTGGACCAGGTCCGAGGGGTTGAATTCTCCACTCAGGGCCCGCAGGTGAGTCTTGGAGTGCTTCAGAGAAGAGCGGGTCGCGTCGCCGATCCAGGGGGGTCTCTTCTTCAGCCAGGGCAAATGTTGGCTCTGTGATCGGCAACTCGTTCATCAAAGCAACACAGTTGTGACAGTACCAAGGATCCTCTTCACGTCCGAGCTCCGCATTATTTTTGATGCCGAGGCACTCCAAGTGATACCATGTCCGACAATCATCGCATTGCACCAGCTCCCGTCCGTCATCCTTCCCACGGCAAATGCAAAGGATCTCTTCCCCACCACTGTCAGCAGCGGTCTGCACATGCAGCCTTCGTCTTGCGACAACTGCACGAACGGATTGCTTGGAGAGCAAGGCTGCACGGGCATCTGCCGGATCACTCGGTACGAAAATCTTCTGCAAGCTCGTCCCGTCACGGTTGGGTGAGGACACCACGTTATTGTGCGCGAGTGGCGCAGAGGGCGAGCCTAGACCGTCCGACTCCTTCGGGGGCATATCTTCGACTTGCACACCATCTTCGGAGCTAGCTGCGTCGCTGTTTTCGTCGAAGAACCGCCTGATCCATTGCATTCGATCGGCCTCCACTGCAGCTTCCAGCTCACGGCGCTCGTGCGTCCGAATGTTCCACGGAAACTCTTCGTCTGGCCAGTTGAGGGAGGCACCTTGGCGTAGAACGCGTGGAGGCTTCTCCTCTCGCAGGGTCCGCATCTTGCCACTACGAGTTACGGGTCCACTCCGCCGCCGTTTCTTCCCCCCCCGTCTCTTGCCTGCCGTAGAGGACTGCAGCTCTTCAAGTAACTCCGACACTGCCTCCGCGCCAATGTCGAGTAGCACCCTACCCTTGCCTTCAACTTCGACAGGATGCAGCGTCGTGAGACATGTGTGTACACGACGAAATGCCTCGAGGCGGCGCCGTTTTCTTGCTTCACGGTCGTTGATGGGGCCGTCTGGCGCAACATCTTCCCGCGGTACAGTTGATGACGACCCATGCGGTCCTGACGTGAGGACGTTCGCCCAGTCAAACACACGAGACGGAACAGGCGGCGTCCCTGCGCGTTCCGGGGCAGTGCTACCGTACCCGCCATACCCGCCCGCCATAAGGCGCTCTTCGAAGCTTTCTTCACTTGACTCCTGAAAGCCCCACAGCTCAATACGTCTACCCTTAACAGGTGTCTCCGCAATGCCGAGCCCCGGTACATTCGTACGGCTTTGTGCATCCTCTCGAGTGATACGCCGCATGTAATCGGGCCGGCGTGCTTCTGTGAGACGCTCTTGGGCAACACGAGCGGAAGGTTCGTCTGCCCAGATGTGGGCGATCTCGCCACCCACAGTACGCACAGGAGACTGCGACGTGGGGAGATGCGGTGGGGAAGTCGAGAGTGCATTTTGCATGAAGGGGGATGAGAGGGCTGACGGCCCAGGTGAACCGGCAGACTGGGACTCGGCAAGCGCACCGCTGATGCCCCTTATAGATTCCTCTTTCCGTGGGTCTCTGTGAGGACGTTAGCGGTGACAGTGGACAAGGAAACACACTGCTAACACGTAAGCCGGTAGCGGCGGTGTCCTGGGAGGCGCCCTGCGTCTGGAGAGTGTGAGCTAACGTCCAAAACACAGACCGGAATAGGAGCCCACATTTTTGTAGGTGTCGTGGCTCCCTCTTGTAGAGCCCAGTTGCGTGCAATGAATGGACTCGAGTCAGGCGTGAGCATCTGCGGACGGGCTGAAGCTAAATGACTGTCCCCTAGCGCGCTCCGTGGTGAAGTCGCGCTTCAAAATATGGGTCAATTTCTCAACACTGGCCGCTTGTATCAAGACCAGGTAATGTAACACGTACCCATTGAAGGCAGGCGACTCATTTTTTCCATTCAAGTAAGGGCCAGCATTGCTAGGGCTGTTGTGCCGTGGTCAGCATTTGGACAACTCGAAGGCGGTCTGAATGAGATTGTATGAAGCAGGACAGGATCGAACGCTCTAGTCAAACGGCGGTAGAGCCGTATTGTGAACCGAGGCATCTAGCCGTCTCCGTAACTGAGGACATATGAGAAAACATCTCACCTCTGGGGTGTCGGTAGATGGGTTGCCGAAGACCCAAACGGCGAAAGTGGAGGGAAATTGCTATTGATGAGCACAAGGGGGTCAGTATAGGCCGCTGACGGGATGTGAGACACACCAGCCCACCTTGGACCGAGCGCAGGAGTAGGATGTTGTTGCTCCGTGAACGTTTGCTCTGCGTCCCGAATGGTTGAAAGAGATATCTCATTCACGTCTTGCGTGGCAGATTTGGAGTGCGTCACGACATTGATGAATCCAAGGTCTGTAGGGGTCGAGGGTGGGAGCGGGAAAGCCATGGCTTGCGGGGAGAGAAGGCCGGTTTCGGATGCAGAGGGGAGTGCTGATCAACCGTCGATTCAAGCACTTGGTCACCGCTCGGGAGAGAGGAGAGAGGGGGGTGAAGGAGCGATGAGTGTTGGGCAGCAAGTTGAAGTCAAGGAAGGCGGCGAAGTGAGATGTGCTTATGTCAGGCGATCTTGTTATCAAACATGTCAGAGCCGATCCGTGCGCTCGAGTTTTATTGCGGAATAGGTCTGTCCCTTTCACTGATTTGCCTTTCTATAATCGCCCAATTTTGAGCAGGCGGGCTGCGTTCCGCTCTCGCCAGGAGTAGCATTGGTGCCAATGCAACCGTCGTTCGTGCCTTTGATTGGGACCAAACTGCCACCGCCGTATACACGGAAAACCATGGCCCTGGCATAGCACACAGGGTACGTGTTCGTCTGTAATCCTCTCTGTCCTGGGTTCCATATATCGCACCCTCAGGTCGATATCGGGACGTTGGATGCGAACACACTCGAGCAGCTTAACGCGAACCTCTGGCTCTTGTCCCCTCCATGCCAACCGTACACCGTGCTCAACCAAAAAGCGAAGGGGGCCACAGATCCCCGCGCACAGTCTTTTTTGCATTTGGTCGAAGACGTGCTGCCCGCTCTCGCAGAGCGGGGGGCAGCACCCGTGTGCTTACTCCTTGAGAACGTCGCCGGGTTTGAGGTCCGAATTTGCGCGCTCTCTCTCTCCCCCCTGCTCAACGATTATCGTCCGATAGGTATCGAGCACGCGAGTCCGCACGCTAGTCATTCTCACAAAACTAGGATTCGTCACACGTGAGCTTCTGCTGACACCTCTCCAATTCGGCGTGCCCAATTCGCGCTTGCGGTATTATCTCCTCGCCTCACGCCTCCCCGGTGCTTTCAGCTCTTCGATAGACTCGAATCGGATCTTACGCCATATCCCTGGTCATGGTTCTGATTGGAGCGATGCTAGGTCCTCGGCCGCATCCCCCCAAATGATTGAGAGCCCAGTGCGGACTCTGCGCGATTATCTTGATGGAATCACCACCCAAAGTGCATACGCAGTCCCCGAGCGCGTGCTGATGAAGTGGGGGCGGTTGTTCGACATTGTCTTGCCATCTGCGAAGCGAACGTGTTGCTTTACTCGAGGTCAGCTCGCGTCGTTGATGATAACCTCTCGCATCCTTTGACTGGGCATAGGGTATACGCAACTCGTGGAGCGGTCGGGGTCAATCCTCCAGGAGAACGAAGAACTTGACGTCAGTTCGCTGAAACGATCGCGCTCAGAGATTTCTTATTGACGTGCACGTCACAGACTGCCGAGACATTCGAGAAGTTTCAGCTTGCCCAAGCCTCTGGGGATGGACGGGCTGTGGAAATATTGCGTCCCCTCCGCTTGCGATATTTCTCTCCTGAAGAGCTCCTGCGACTGTCACACTTTGAGGAACTGGGTAGCGAGAGTACATTCCGATGGCCGGAGAGTGTCTCAACCAAAGCAAAGTATCGATTACTGGGAAATAGTGTGAATGTACGCGTGGTAAGTGTGCTAATGGAGCACCTCTATCAAGTTTTGAGTGTGTGTGAGAAACACAGAATATGCCGGCCGACACACCTACATCCTTCCTCTGAACCAGACATCAAGAATCAACGTTAAATCGTGGATGGTGCACAATACCAGACGCCTTCGCGAATTACTTGATGCCTTATTCGTTCCCTGTCTTGCAGGAATCCCGAGACAGACCCCATCCCCAAAAATGAACTGATCGTTCGCGACTGGAAGGTATGCGGCGAGTGTACAGGCGTTGTTGACATACGCCACTGCCTTGCCACCTACATTTTCAAAAAAAAACCGAGAACAAGAATAAGAGGAGCGAGAGCGGGCATGCGGAAACACCTAGTCTGTCCAACAAAAGCCAACGGTACCGCTTGTGTTGCACAGATCGACGAAGACAAAGACGGGCGCGATGACGAGACGACCAAGCGTACTACGAAAGCGGAGGTGTTAGAGTTTAATAACAGCTCGCACATGAGATATGGTCTGCGGATACATCCTCCGATGGTGTCAACGCCCGTATGGGGTGGCTAGCCTCGGGCTTGGTGAAGTCAGGACGCAGACAAATCTTGCATCCAGCTCGGCAATTGAGTCAAGGAACAAAAAGGTGCAGGAGCACAAAGTCTGAGTCCTTGCCTCCCACTCCTTCTCTTTTGAAGACCCAGATGGGACCAGATTGCGGGCACTCCTATGCAGCTACACCTATGCATTCAAGTGCTAGAAGCAAGCCTGACCTAAAACCAACTGCGCCACAGCCAGCACCCAAACCTCATTCGGGTCCAGGGCTGAACACCCCGGGCTGGACCACAACTTCTACAAACACAACTTCTTACACCTGCACAGCTCAAGGAGCACCCAAAATGTCATTTTTGGCATGGCGCTTCCACGCACCAAGGGAGGCTCCTGTAAATAAATAGTACTAGTCCCTGAGTCCACCCTAGCTCGGCCATGTACTATTTGTAGTCGGCAAGCGACCAATAGTCAGTAGACCTTAGCTGTGCGCTGTAGTATAGTCTTATCAACGAAGAGTACATCAGATCTACCAATGATCCCTATGCGATACGCAAATCTTAAGCGTACTTCTTCATCGCCTTCAAAGTCGCGTAGGGATCTGGTTTCGGTGGAGATCCGTACCGAGGCTCCGGTTTCTCTACCCAACGAATAAGCCTGACGTCTCACTCACAGATGAGATGAAAGAGTGCCTACTGATGATCTCTCTCCAGATCCTCGAACTTTCATTGTCCCACACCGCCCGCCACATAAATGCACCACCACCATCCGTCCGAAGCGCGTGCTCCTGTGTGAACCTCCTTACGTCGAATGAATCCCGCTCGAGTGTGCCGGGTGGGAGCGAGAGCTTCTTAGTTGGGTCCTCGTGGGGAAGTAACAGCAAAACGTAGCGATGATAAGGGGTCCCCTGGGCGGGATGGGGGGGAAGATAGGGCGTATGCACGGCAGACGGGAGCAAGCCAGCTGATGTGGCAGAAAGGGGGATGTTTGGCCTATTGCCAATGTTACATCATATTATAACACTCATAAAACCAAACGCACTGTAACCAGTGGAGAAACGTCTTGAATGCTTGATTATCCTTGTCCGGAACGTCTGCATACGACTCAAAATTCAGTCGATCGGTTAGGGCAGCAAGGCACTTGCCTGGGTCGACCATTAGCAAAGTATACAACCTTGACTCTGGATGGAATACTGTAGCGTAAAGCTTTGGTGGGTGTCGCGTCTGAATAAAATCCTGTCGGTGCCAATTTGACGAAGTGACTTGACATTCGCAGATACCTGCTCATTCACTAGGAAGACACCTGGTTCGACCGGCATAGTTTTTCGCTTTGCCCTTGCACGCAGAACGACGTTTTTCGGGGGAGCCTCTGGAAAAACTACACGAAGGTCGACAGTGGGCTGGAGACGAGGGAGAATGTCTGGTATGACATGCATCTGATACAGACGCTCCATCTAAACCGGGCGTTAGACGGGGTGATAAACGAAAGGTATGGGGGCATACGAGAAGGTCTAATGCGCCCTCGTTTCGCCAACGCTGTTCGATAAGGTGGCGATAAACCTTCTGGTTCATGTCCGCTACATTTTCCCTGTCAATGAGATTTATACTCAAGGTTAAACAGAACACGGACCCATCCCGTTTGCGGCCTTCCACCTCACTTCTGGTAAATTGACCTGTGCCATGATGTCCAGTACATCTAGCGTCTTTTTCGCATTTTCTATGTCTTCAATCGAAACCTGCCCTTTCTCCAGGCTTGTTCGAAGAGTATCCGCTTCCGCTTTCACGGCAGCAGCATCCGCACGGATGTAGGCGACTGCTTCGTCATATGCAGGGATGAAACGGGGAGCGACGGGAGGGTTCCATTCACGGGGTCTGTCGAGGTTGATGCTAGAACGAATTGCAGGGTATTTCGGATTTCTGCGATGCCGAGTTGCGCGCTGTGTTGTTGTTGCAAGGGTCGAATTTGTGGAAAACGAGGAACTGAGTGGACCCGTAGGTGTCACGTTGGAGAAGGATTTGATTCTCACGAGTAGCACTGGCGGTGGGATGGTGCCAAGTCGACAGAGTGTGAGCATTCCCATCCACTGCTTTAGCGGGTGGAAAAAGTCAAACACACAACCAGCGCTGCGTGTGACACTGTGGCTAGGCCACCCACGTGATCATGATAATAAAACGTGTGGTTTTTGCGCATGGCAAGATGGCCGAGTGGTCCAAGGCGTGTGACTCAAGCGAAAGCTTGCCTGCGAGTCAGGCTTCTCATCTGCGTATGCAGGCAGGGGTTCGAATCCCCTTCTTGTCAACTTTTTTCCTCATTGACTCAAACGCATACATCTTAATATCAATATTCCCTACGGACGGTCATTTCACGATCGGATTCACTCCCCGGGCTGCGAGATAGTCCTTGGCCGCACTAGCGGACTGGACCAGGCATCCTGGGTCAGTGATCAGAAAGGGAGGAAAAGTATTGTACAAACCAAGCTTTTGATGAGGTCGTAAATACTCTTGTCATGAAATCGTAGTCCAGTGATAGGATCCGTGTACGGTGCCTGGGCAATGTTTTCACGACCGAGATCATCAAGTACGTATGGTGTGAGACACGCACTTCTAGACCAGTAATGTCGCAATACCGACGTTGTGGCAGCACCGACGGGGGTGCCTCGATGAATAGATCTGGGCCGAGTCACTCAGCGACATGTAAATCACAAAGACGGGAAGGCTACCCACAAGATGGCATGTCGTCTTCCGCCATGAATCTAGCTGGAGGAGCTCCATCAATTTCCATGGCTTCCTCACGCTCCGCTCTCCGTCTCTCCCTCTCCAACTTTTCGCGTTCGCGCTCCTGCCCGAGAACAGCCTTCAAATTTTTCGTGCGCCGACTTGCATTCTTCGTATAAGCAGGGTTCTTGAACGGTCGTGGGGAAGATAATATAGACAATTGCTCCGCAAGAGTCTGGCCCGCTATTAGCAGATGTGAGGGAGGATAGTTGATACGCACGGGGATCTGAGGCGTGGCAGTGCCATCCGTACTCGGTGCAGCGGAGGGCTTCTTTCGAGTCGATCCCTTCGGTGGCCTGTAGTTAAAATCACTGGTCAAGTAACATAGGACAAAGGAAAGACATGACCAACATTGAATCGCAGCGGACAGAACACCGTCGAATCCAATCGTCACACGCGTTGTCCTCTTTCTTTGATGACCTCCTCAGCGCGGCGGCTTTTTAGCACCTGGCGTGCTTTGCACCATGACAACCCTCTCGTATCGAACGCCATTCCTCCAGCCTACATATATGCTAATTTTTTTATATCTCGCAGGGTCTTCCGAAACGCGGTGAACCCCCTGTAATGCCTCGTCGCAGTCTCCCACCTAAGCGTGGAATCCCGAACGTGAAAAGGGTCGTCGCCGTTGCCAGTGGAAAGGGTGGCGTGGGCAAGAGCACCGTCGCTGGTATGTCCTCTCTGTACTTCCCCTTTGAAATCCGAACGAATCGATTTTCTCCCCAAGTAAACCTCGCCTATACCCTCACTGCCCGTCACCGCGCACGTGTCGGCCTGCTTGACCTTGACATCTTCGGTCCCTCTATACCCAAGCTCCTTGGTCTCGAGGCTGCCGGAGAACCCCATCTGACGTCTAGTACGTCCTCGTTTTATTTTTCGCCTAACGACTTGTTCATGGCCCCGTCACTAGGTGGCGCCCTCATTCCGCTTACGAACCACGGGCTGCCAGCCATGTCCATCGGATTTCTACTCCCTGGTCCCGAAAGACCTGTGACCTGGCGTGGCCTGATGGTACAAAAGGCTGTGCAGCAATTGTTATTCGACGTTGACTGGCGCGGCGCAGATCCAGATGGCCCCGGCCTCGACATCCTTGTGATAGACATGCCGCCCGGGACAGGGGATGTGCCACTCTCGCTAGGGCAGCTCGTTAATGTTGACGGTACGGGCGCTTTCTCAACTCAAACATACCCATTTACTTGTGGGCTCACAGGTGCGGTGATGGTCTCAACGCCACAGCATGTCGCTCTGGCAGACGTCCGCAAGGGCATAGCTGCCTTTCAAACGCTTTCCATCCCTGTAATCTCTCTCTCCCTCTACATTGTTAATGACAACACTGAAACGTTTCTTGAAAGATAATCGGCCTCGTCCTTAATCAGTCATGCTTCTTCTGCCCCTCGTGCAACACGCCACACCACTTGTTCGGTTCATCGGATGCATCCAGGTCACTCGGCGTCAAGCTCCTCGGTGAACTTCCTCTCATGCCCGACGTGAGCACGAGCGGTGATGCAGGTTTACCCTACGCCCTCTTCAGTTCGTGCTCCAATACCAGCGGGGCCGCCGGTTACCGGTGGCAGGAGGCGATGTTCGGTATTACCAAGCAAGTTTGGGAGGCAATTTAGAGATAACATGGCGTATTATGAGCTGGCTGGAATATGAGAATGACTGTCCTCCCAGAATTGTGTGAGGAACGATATGTTGGGTTGGGAGAGGGAAAGAGTGACCAAACGTTATGTGACGCGCTCTGCTCGAGCTCGAGGCCCGACCACAATGAAGGCAGCATCGACCTCCACAACACCTTCGACAACTGCACCGCCCACACACAGTGCGTTCCCCCCTCCCTCAACAGCATCTCTGGCGCGCTCCTCGCGAATCGCACCTCATTCCCATATCAAGGCTCTCGGCCTCACCTCTGATGGTCTAGCTACCTCAGACGGTGCCGGTTTCATAGGGCAGAACAATGCGCGTGAGGTACACGTCTATACTCGGCCTCTTTAATCCCTTCTCACCCTTATGGCTCTCTAGGCTTGTGGCGTGGTCGTCGAACTCGTAAAAACCCGCAAGTTCTCTGGACGTGCACTGCTCCTCGTTGGTGCGCCGGGTACCGGTAAAACTGCTTTAGCACTGGCCATCTCGCACGAGCTTGGTGCAAAGGTGCCGTTCTGTCCTATGGTCGGCTCAGAGGTATACTCTGCGGAGGTTAAAAAGACTGAAGTGCTCGCTGAAGCCTTCCGTCGTGCCATCGGTGTGCACTCGTGCCTTTCCTTCCTTCCTTTACACTCTGTTCAGATTCTGTCTTCAGGATTGCGAATAAAAGAGACCAAGGAGGTTTATGAAGGCGAAGTGACGGAACTCACACCATCAGAGTCTGAGAATCCCCTCAGTGGTTATGGGAAGACCGTGTCTCATGTCATCGTGGGCCTAAAAACTGTCAAGGGGACCAAGCAACTACGCCTTGATCCAACAATTTATGAGGCTATCCTCAAAGAAAAAATACTCGTCGGGGATGTGATCTACATCGAGGCAAACACCGGTGCCGTAAAGGTGATTGGTTGTTTTTGTTCGTCTCGCCTCTATTTACAGGCCCTCCGACAAACTACAGCGCGTGGGTCGTTCAGACGCATACGCCTCCTCGTATGACCTAGAATCAGAGACATATGTGCCCCTTCCAAAGGGTGATGTTCATAAGCGCAAAGAGCTTGTGCAAGACGTCACACTGGGCGACCTTGACGCAGCCAACGCACGTCCACAGGGAGGGCAAGATATCATGAGCGTTATGGGAAGCTTAGTGAGAAGTGGCAGGACCGAAGTAACAGAAAAACTTCGACGCGAGGTTAATAAGGTCGTGCAAAGCTATGTTGACCAGGGTGTGGCAGAGGTTGTACCTGGTGTCGTTTTTATCGATGAGGTAGGCCAACCTCACTCGGTAGCAGGTTCAATGCTTCATTCCCTTAGGTTCATATGCTGGATATCGAATGTTTCACATACCTCAACGCCCTCCTTGAATCCCCCATGGCGCCTACCGTGATTCTTGCCACAAATCGCGGTAACTCGTTTGTCCGCGGGACAGGTGATATCGTTGCTCCACACGGTATCCCCATAGACCTCCTAGACCGGTTTGTCTCAAATCGCTCTCTCTACATATCCTTGTTCTCATCTTTCCTCCGTTCAGCTGTTTGATTGTGAAGACGGATGGTTACACGCGTGATCAGGTAGCCAAAGTCGTTCAACTTCGTGCGAACACTGAGGGCCTCAAACTGAGCGAAGGCGTGATCGATAGACTTGCCGCTGAAGGCGAGAAGTCCTCCCTCCGGTGATTTGACAATGCAACCCACTCGATGCTTTCTTCCTGACACTCTTTCTGTCGGTACAGGTATGCCATCCAGCTGTTGACACCTGCCTCCATTCTCGCGAGACTGGCTGGGCGCGATCACATCCAGACCGAGGACATCAACGAGATGAACGCCCTGTTCCTAGACGCTAAAACGTCTGGGAGCTTATTTAACCAGAGTGGCGATTATGCCTAATGACCCAGTAAAGGATGTGATCGATTAGTTCTTTGAAGGGCTGGGAGTAGCCATGAGCGGCGTGTCACGTTCCCAAGAAAACGGGCGGTGTGCCTGCGGTCACACAGTAGACTAGGATGATATTTGCCTACATGGTGGTGCACACTCCCCTCGCGTACTGGATAAACTCTTCCATATCAGTTGCTCTATCAAAATAAGCGATCCGCGAATGTGATGGGAAACTCACCGTGTAAGTGAACTCATGATCATCTCTATATGCCTGCTGTGGGCATCAACGCCGCAATCCTGTACCAAGGGTCACTGACACCGGGATTGAGCAAGCTACCTGCAAGGAAGTTGGCCCCACGGGAGACGAACTGGCGCTCAGGTTCCTGATCCTAGACGCCTCCAGGGACCGTGCCAGACATTGGAAGGTTGAGAATCTGGCACTCATGTGTGATGAGCCTTCTGTAGTGTGGTGCCTAGGCTTGCCAGCGCCCGATTTTAGCACGATCTCGTCATCGCCGTAGGTAACAGCCAACAAGCCAGCTGTCTTGCAACCTGTGAGCCATCGGGGCTGTTGTCGTCGACGATGATCGCCTCCTAGGCGAGGTCACTTACACCGTTCCACGACATCAACGGCCACCCCCAGAGGGCAGGAACCGACGCACTTTGGCGAGTAGCCATATAATGATTGTGTCCCTTTTAAGTGGCGAGGATGGAGTGACATTGGCGGAATCGATTCCTACCCGTCTCGTGCTGGCAGTCACCTGAAGGGGGCTCCCTTCTTATTGTCCTCAACTTCGTCCTTCCTCCTAATGCAAACTTGATGCGAAACACTGACGCAATCCGGAGCCTCAAGAGTATCCTTCGCGGCGCTCTTCGAATAATTACCAACGACGATCGTGCATTCGTCGGAACCTTCGTCGGGACAGACAAGAGCCTGAACATCCTCCTTGTGAACACCGAAGAGTTTCGCCTAGGCGCAGGTGAAAACACGAACGCTACCGGACGATATGTCGGCCAAGTCATGGTTCCTTGGCATCTCATTCGTAACATTGGGTTACAAGTCACTAGTGAAACAAACCCGGGGACCCAGGATGAGCAGGTGCGTCCATGTGTCCTCCGTGGCCGGCTCTCTCCTGAACTCCTCGATGCAGCCATATATCATGTAGAACATGTTCTGGCTACTGGATGGTGCTACTGCTACTGTGCCCATCCTCATGGATCACTTTCTTCTGATGTCGAAAAGCCCAGCTAACGTGGTCCTATACATGTGTCGGGTATTTATCCCTGGAACTCTTTTTGATTATGCCTGCACGACACAAATGTGGACTGTGTTATTATACGAGATACATGATGTGACAAGTCTTAACAGTGCAGTACCTAACAAATGCAATCTATCACCACTCTCATACTTATATACCTGGTATTCTTCTCGGCGTAGCTGTGGTCCTCGAGCCAGAGACTACTCCCCCATGACGTGGTGTCCCAGGTACAACAATCCGCGTCGTCGACGACGCACCAACTTTGACCGCAAGGGCATCCTCTTCCGCCTTCTTCGCGTACCTACAAACCCACTGCTCAGAACTAATGAACAGTTCAGAAGGGCAGACATTTGACGTACGCTTCGCGCTGCCTCGCCATCTCAGTCTCTAACTCCGCCCGTTTCGAGAACTCGCGATCGGCTTTCCGTCTTGCGCCGCGGTCGTCGAAATTCTTCTCACGCACAGAGTAGAACACAGAACCCAGCTCCGCAAGCCAGTATGGATCGACAGCAGTAACTTGTGTCATGTATTCTTTCGATGTGAGGATAAGCTCGTGATAGATGACGTATGACGGAGTATCTGGCGACGAGCGTATCAGTTTAAACGAGAGGAGAATGCCAGTATAACGTACATCCGAGCCCAGACAAGGCACTTGTTGGGTGTAGATGGGTCGGCAGACCGGAACGGATATTCACGAATTCGCCAATACCCTTCACCCTGGCTGCCTGGTGGAAATAACCTGCACAAATTGCTTTCCTATAGGCCGTTTAATAACTAACGAGCGAGGAAACGTGCATAAAGAACATGCCGTATGATGTCAAAGTCAGTGCCTGCTGATGTGATATCCATTTTTTGAAACTTCATGATATCTTCTAGCTGCACGCGCACCTCGCGGGCCTTGCGAAGAAGTTTCGGGTGCAAAAAATGACGCATTGCCCAGTCATCGCGATATCTGCGCAGGGGCATCAGTACGGCTTACCGATCACCCAAGGCCGCCGTGACTCACCCATGAGCCTTCCATTGATTGAAAACGTTGAGTAACGACAAATGGTCACTCTCAGGAACATTGAATTTGTCTCTTGCCGCATCCGCCTCTTCCACTCGCTCTTTGGGACGATAGAAAACGCTCGGAACGGATAGCATGGATACGATTGTTAGCATCTCCGCCGAGCACTTGTATTCCACAGATGTGATGAGCATCTTGGCCATGGATGGCTCCATAGGAAACTCGGACATTTTGCGCCCAGCTGGGGTTAGGTCACCGACGTTATCGAGAGCACCAAGCACCCACAGCTGATACATGGAATTTAAAATGTTCGCCTGTAGTGCATTGGCATGTTTAGAACCACTAGAACTTATAAGGTGGCTCACCTGCGGAGGCGGATCCATGAAGTCAAATTCTAGTAAATTCTTCACTCCAAGAGATTTGAGCAATAGCACGGTATTGGCAAGGTTGGTGCGCTGAATCTCCGGGATGGTATTCTCGAACAATTCATTACGATAGGCCACCTCCGTGTATAACCGGTAACAGTAGCCGCTCCCCGTACGACCTGCACGACCAGTCCGCTGGTTTGCATTTGCTTGGGAGATAGGCGTGATCTGCAGGGCATCCATACCAACTTTCGGGTTGTAAACTTTGAGTTTGGAGTACCCTGAGTCAACTACGTAAAGAATGCCGTCGACTGTGTGGCTGGTGTTCGGAAAGGGAGTAGCGAAACATCAAAATCATGGACGTACCGGTCAGGGATGTTTCTGCAATGTTGGTGGCAACGATGACCTTGCGCCGCCCATCAGTAGTCGGCTCGAAAATTTTTGCTTGCAGATCTGCAGGCATCTGAGAATAAATTGGGAGGACAGCAAGCGGGGCTGGATCGTCCAACTGGGACAAGCGTTCTGTTTTGCTTGTAAGCGTGAGTAAACTTTTGGATGACCATCCCCTACCTTGTACGACCTGACAGGTAATCTCGATATCTTCCTGTCCTGTCATGAACACGAGTATATCTCCGGAAGGAAGGGAAAGGTGAATCTGGAGAACTTGCTTCACAGCACCATCCACATAATCCTCGCAGGGTGACTTGGAGTGGAACGTCTCGACAGGGAACGTACGACCGGGGATCGTGAAGCAGGGCGCACTTCCATAGAACCCGGAAAACTACCATGGTGTGAGCTCTCGATCAGAGCTGATATCTGGGAGTGACTTTACCTTCTCTGCGTTCATGGTAGCTGATGTGACTATAAGCTTTAAATCGCGTCGACGCGAAAGGACTGCAAGCGTCATTCATTGGTGACAGGCTCCATCCAGCAAAAGAAAGCCACGACACACCCTTCCGCAATAGGCCCATCAACACGTCTGTACTGAGGGATCGTTCGTGCGCTTCATCGAGAATGATGACACTATATCGATCCAAATCTCCCTCATTCAAAGACTCTCTTAGTAGAACACCGTCCGTCATGTCTGTGGTGCGTGTACGGCGTTGAACTCAGTTTATCGGTGAGGTGGTCCATAGAAATGAACTCACATTTGATCTTGGTCTCTGCCGAAGTGCAATCCTCAAAGCGTATCGCGTAACCTACCAATCCACCAAGCTTGCATTCCATTTCCTCACTGACACGTTTTGCAACAGACATGGCTGCCACGCGACGTGGTTGGGTACATCCGACCAGGCCATTGGCACAGTACCCGTCTTCGTATAAAAATTGCGCGAGTTGCGTGGTTTTGCCAGAGCCTGTCTCGCCAATAACGATCACCACTATATACAGGACGGAGCCGTCAGAGTACACCTCAACGGGAAATGGACCACACAGCACCCTGGTTATCACGGATGGATTTGAGGATTTCCTCGCGACAAGCAAACGCAGGTAAATACTCGCGCTGCTCGCGAAGCGTCCGACTCCTCGCAAAAGAGCTCACGCCTGTGGAGGTTTTTAAATGGCTGGCAAACTTGGAGTCGCCTTTGTAAACCTCTTTTGAAGCATCTTTTGCTTCTACGTTTGTTACCGCTGTCAAAAATGCCCGCGCCATGGCCAGCTTTGTGAGCATTCGTTCAATAACAAGAAGGGCGAGAGAGACACGCACCTTCCGCTTCCTCGTCCTTGACTCCCAAGATATTACCTAGTGCCGTACCACCTAACGCGGCCAGTTTGGCCGCAGCCTTTGCACGCTCCGCCTGCTCGCGCTTCTCTTTCACGAGCGCAGATCCTTTCTTGGCGAACACGGCCATATCGCTCGTGGGATCGCGAATTGGATTGATTGGATCAAGTTGTTTGGTAAACACTGTGCGGCCATCGAGGAAAGGGGGCTTGAGGTTATGCACCATCACATGCACGGCTGATTGTGATTCATCTTCGAAGTCCAGGTCGACACCTTTCCGTGTGGCAACACCGGAGGTGACCATGCGATTGGCTTCCCAGAGATCGTTGTCGGCATTCTGCATACAAATCAGTGTCCAATGAATGATCGAAGGGTATAGAACTTACATATTGCGCTTGTTTGGCAGAGATTTTCTTGTGAAGTCTGTCAGTTTCGAGGTCACCTTGCCATGAGCATTGGGCTTACCGCAGGCCGTTTCGCAATCTCTGCATGTTTAATCATTGTAAGGTCGTCATACTGCGCGAGAGGGTTGTGTTCTTCGTTGCCCATCAAACTACCTTCCTCTGCTCCCATATACCAGTCCCTATCGAGGCGTACCTGCTCTTCCTCCCATTCTCTGATATCTATCTCTGCACTTTCTTGATCAGGACTTGAATCTCGCGATGTTCTCGGGGTGGGCGCATCCCAAGCTCGGGAGACGGTACGATGCCATCCGCCGCCAGCCTGATTACGCGGTGTAGCATCCCATCCAACGTTCGGAACGCGTAGACTAGGCGCATCATCACGGAACGATCCGCGATCTGAGCGCGGTGTCACTTCCCAACCGCGTGGATACTCGTGCCGTCCCTCAGCGCGATGGCGGTCCCGGTTGGAACGTCGCTGGAAGTCATCGAGGCCACGAGTGGGTTCTATTTTCTTTTCCTGATGCGCTGAAAACCCCTCTGCTCCAATCAGAGTGGAGTGTGAGGCGGTAATGGAGGTGGGCTCACCTCGCTGATGGTCCCGCCTTCGTCGATGTGCTTCGAGCACGACGCGACCCTCGTCCGAGAGACCACCAGGGTGTGAGGGTGTGTCTTCGGTACGCTGGCGTGCATTACTCATGCGAGATAGAGGGAGGGACGGTACTATGGATGTTCAGAGAACCCGACTTGAAGTGAAGAAATGGCGTACATACCTTTGAAACGTGTTTCTCGGTCATCAATTCGCTGGCGCTTTCTATAACCATCTTCTTGTAGGACCGTGGCGCGCTTCTCCATGGCCAGGCGATCTAGACCTAGGGTGGACACTCGCGGTGTTGGGGGCTCGAAAGATTTTGCTGGCTTGAGAAATTTGTGTTGCTGGCTTTGTTCAGATACGATTTCAATTAGAACACCAATGTACACACCGTATCTTTCTGTACCAGTCCACCTTTCCGTGCGGGTTCTGGTTCAAGGACATCTGTGTCTTGTGCATGGTCGATCATCCTCCTCCTCGTTTCGGGTCACAGTTCAAAGGCGAGATGCGCGATACAACCAGTCACTGTGTAGGGATGATGAGTACAAGCGCGGGCACTCCGGGCCGTTCAGGGCAAGGCAAACAACCCCTTACAGGCGGGGGCTCCTTGAACTTGAACTGCTACCACCAGGTGCGGATTTCCCACGGTAAAAACTGGGGCAGTGTGCTCTGCAAGGTCAGAACCACCTGTCTGAGCCATGGTCACCAACAGCCCCTACACATGACAGGCAGGAAGGGATAGGTTGAGTCTGCTTATAGTCAACTCATTGGACAATAAAAGTAAAATATTTCAAGTGCTGAGGAGGCTGTTGTGGCTACAAATTATATTACATAAGTAATGACTTTAGTTGAGCATGAAAAACGTGACAAAAAAGGTTAAATAAGGAGAGTCTACTCATTCCAGCACAACATTTACCCTAGCCTGGCTAAAAGTTGTGCTGGAATGAGTAGACCATCCTTATTTAACCTTTGTTGTCACATTTTTCATGCTCAACTAAAGTCATTACTTATGTAATATAATTTGTGGCTGCAACAGAGCCTACTCAGCACTTGAAATATTTTTACTTTTATTGTCCACTGAGTTGACTATAAGCAGACTCAACTTATCCCTTCCTGCCTGTCATGACAACACTAATAATAAATACCTTTCTATCCATCCTTACAACAAATGCCCAGTTGCCATCCCTATGGGCAAAATTGCCATCAATACTATTTTGCAACATAACACAAGGCTTCTCTTACCCTGCTCCTAAGCCACATGACAAATCATACAATCAACACATTCAAAAGACCACCCTACATCTCAGCCCACTAATGATACACTTGTCAACACATCAACCCCATCTGCATACCCCTCACAAAATGCCACCACTATACAGTGTTTGAGTAGTCCTTTAGGCCCCTTTTACCAACCAAGAATTCTTGAATCTTATTACAACATTTTCCTTTTATGTTTACTTCTTACTTTTTATCAAGACTCACTGTTGAACTATCCAGTTCAAGAGTGAGGGATAAGCTTGAAGACGAGTTGGTAGACGTCCAAGACCATGTGGGCAAGGAGTAGAGTCCAGAGTAGTAACAAATACCAGAGAGGTACTGTTACTGTGAGAGTAGCGCAGTCACGCAGAGAGGAGGCCAGGATAGTCACAAGGGGACGGTCCTTAAAGGAGTATCCCAGGGATGGAGAGTGACGTAAACAAATGGACAGTCTGAGGACTGTCCGCTACTTTATTTGAGTGCTTATATACTACAAGAGAACTGCTAAATAGGGAACAAGTCATAACCTTGTTATCAAGCACAATAGAGTGATGAGTAAGAAGTTGGAGGACGCTTACTGAGCATGCTCAGTCATGCTCAGTAAGCTGCTGAGTAAGAAAGCTTCTCTTGATGAGTAAGAGCTTCCATTGTCCATGTGTTCACTGCTTTAGTGCACATGCGAGCACCTGATTCATTTCCTGTTAGTTAGTTTAGGGCTGGTCATTTGAGGACTTGTAGTTTTGTTAGGGAATAGTGTTATCCTATAAGGCCCTTATATAGTTCTATTAGGGTCCTTAGAGTCGACCCTAATACTTCTATTAAGGTCCTTAGTATTGCCTTATAGTTCGTTCTATAGTTATTAGAGTTGGTCTAATAACGCGTTGTAGGGCCTTTGATACTAGGTTAGTGCCTATTGTAGAGCTCCTAGGGTCGTTCCAAAGGGTCCTTAGGAAGGCCCTAATACTGTCTTTTGTTGCTAGAAGGGTTGCCTTTAAGTGGGGCTTGCTGTATGTTGATTGTGCCAAGAATCGCTCGCGCAACAATGCGCGCGCGATATTGTTGACACCTCTACTCACCCCTTTTGCTCGTGTGAACAGGGTGACACCATAGAGGCTGGGTTTCCTCCTATAAGGAAGGGTCCTTCAAGGGCCCTCTCCGGAGAATGGTTCACGACACTTTTGCTGTGGACTGCTTGCCTTTGTATGTCCCTTTACTTACTGGTCTCGTGATCTCTTATGTCTTGTAATCTCTTTTGTGTTATCATGTGATCCATACACATCCAGGTAACACTGGATTGCTGTTACTTTCCCTTTGTTTGGTTCTCTTTCCCTTTATACTCACTTCTTAGTTTCAACTGTGCAATGCTGCACACCTACTGTGCAGCACAGTCATTTGGTTCTGACTCATTTGTGGCCTCATTTCTATGACTCCTACTTATTATGACTCCTACTATACTAGTAGCACAGTCAAAGCACAGCTATTGCTGGGCTTCTCCTGTATATATAAGCTCAGTACTTTGTGACCAAAGCCCTAAGCTTGGTCTCTTGTAGAATCCAACCTACTCTTGTCCAAACATATTCGCCTGCAACCCACACAACTCCTAATCCTCAAATCACATCCACCTCTCCATTTCATCAACTCTTCACACACACACACCATCCACCATCTACTCTTCACCTTTCCCTTCCTCTCCTAAGAGTCTCTCTTCACTCTACTGAGAAGAGCTCTCCTCCTTCAAGACATACCTTCCTCTCTCTGCATGTTCAAGGTCTACGACTGACTTGAACACATATAGCTAGTGGAACCAGCCCTAGTCTATCCTATTACAAACTTACCCTAGCTTCTCAATGGACTGAGTCGTACTAGGAAGGGTCTATTGGCCATAACCTGTTTAGCATAAAACACTTTGACTGCTGCAGGGATCCTTACTCTTTACAACGGGAACCAGCCCGCTTATCGGAACACACTCTACTATCAATTTGACTTCAGGCTTGAGAACTGACACAGCTCATTACTGTGACAAATCTTGATCTTGAACTTGGATTTTGGGATTTTCTGGGAGTGATGGGAATGACAGGTGTGATGTAAGTGACATCAACTAATATGAGTCTATTTCAAATATGAGTTATTTTTTGGTGTGATTTGCTGGGTTTACATGTGATATGTAAAATATTTTTTCTAACCCTTCCTTCCACTCCTTCCAAGTGGGGTATTGCAAGCATGTCATTAAGGCAGAATATGTGTCACCAATGTGTGGGTGCACATCTTTGTGCAAATTTTGTATGTGCAGCTCTGGTGAAAATGGGGCTGCAAGCACCCAGATGTTGAGCTCAAGTCGGACTGCTCAACTCTGAGTTTGACACTGACACATCATGTGTAACCCCATATATGCAAATATGCACATGACAACAGAAAAAAATGCATATTAATTTATCATATATGTCATATCACTTACATCACTCCTGTCACTCCTGTCACTCCCAGAAAATCCTGAAATCCAAGTTCAAGTTCAAGATTCAAGAATTCTCAGTTGGTAAAAGGGGCCTAAACCTGTCATCATAGGCCTTATTCCCCACATTACTATGTGATACTTCTTTGTCTGACTGCACATCAAGGTCCTCCAGCTGGAATTGACTCAATGTTGTGACAGGGGCTGGTTTGGGCTTCATTGGACACTTGGGGCATTTGGGGAGGATCTTCTTGAGGGTTCCACTTGAGATAAGTTGTGCACATCTCACTGCCCATTTGTCTACAGCCTTCTTATGTGCTCTTTGATTCACTGCCATTTGTCCTCTATCTTCACCTTCTCCACCTGTTTCCCTGCTCTCATGGTGCAATGCTGATTCCTACCCTCTTCCTCATCTAACTTACTCCTTCTACACTCTTCCACTTTCTGAATAAACTCAGTATTTGTGAGCACAAGCCCATGTCCACCTGGAAATAAGGTGCTTCTCTCTATTGTTTTACTCTTCTCCCTTGCCTTGACTGACCCTTTCATCTTCTTCAGTGCCATCCCATGGACAATGAGCTGAGCCTGATTCCCCTCAATTACGAAGTTCCTTGCATGGATCTGGTGTCTTGTGTATCTGAGGCTTGTGGTGAGTGTATCTATATGATGTTTGAGTTGTTCTTGTGTCTGATACCTGTTGTCATCTATGTCATGAACCATTCTCCGGAGAGGGCCCTTGAAGGACCCTTCCTTATAGGAGGAAACCCAGCCTCTATGGTGTCACCCTGTTCACACGAGCAAAAGGGGTGAGTAGAGGTGTCCACAATATCGCGCGCGCATTGTTGCGCGAGCGATTCTTGGCACAATCAACATACAGCAAGCCCCACTTAAAGACAACCCTTCTAGCAACAAAAGACAGTATTAGGACCTTCCTAAGGACCCTTTGGAACGAACCTAGGAGCTCTACAATAGGCATTAACCTAGTATCAAAGGCCCTACAACGCGTTATTAGACCAACTCTAATAACTATAGAACGAACTATAAGGCAATACTAAGGACCTTAATAGCAGTATTAGGGTCGACTCTAGGGACCCTAATAAAACTATATAAGGGCCTTATAAGATAACACTATTCCCTAACCAAACTACAAGTCCTCAAATGACCGGCCCTAAACTAACTAACAGGAAATGAATCAGGTGCTCACACGTGCACTAAAGCAGTGAACACGTGGACAATGGAAGCTCTTACTCATCAAGAGAAGCCTTCTTACTCAGCAGCTTACTGAGCATGACTGAGCATGCTCAGTAAGCGTCCTCCAACTTTTTACTCATCACTCTACTGTGCTTGATAACAAGGTTATGACTTGTTCCCTATTTAGCAGTTCTCTTGTAGTATATAAGCACTCAATAAAGTAGCGGACAGTCCTCAGACTGTCCATTTGTTTACGGCACTCTCCATCCCTGGGATACTCCTTTAAGGACCATCCCCTTGTGACTATCCTGGCCTCTTCTCTGCGTGACTGCTCGACTCTCACAGTAACAATACCTCTCTGGTATCTGTTACTACTCTGGACTCTACTCCTCGCCCACATGGTCTTGGACATCTATCGACTTGTCTTCGAGCTTATCCCTCGCTCTTGAACTGGATAGTTCAACAGTGAGTCTTGACAATCTAGTGTTTTGAGGGGGGACCAGTCTGGTTCTGGCAATGGAGGTGGCTTCTCTAGGACAGGTGATATGGCAAGCTGTGATGCTTGTGCAGCAGTCAGGTGACTTTGTGAGACAAGGTATGAGCCAGATGAGTGTGCCGACTCACTGTTGAACAATCCAGTTCGATAGCAAGGTGAGAGCTCAGAGATGAGTTGACTGAGTTCTAGGATGAAGTTGGCAAAGAGCACAGTCCAAACAAGTAACAAATACCAGAGCAGAACTGGTACTGGTTGTTGTCAGGACTCACTGTTGAACAATCCTGTTCAAGAGCAAGGTAAGAGCTCAGAGATGAGTTGACTGAGTTCAAGGATGAAGTTGGCAAAGAGCACAGTCCAAACAAGTAACAAGTACCAGAGGGGAACTGGTACTGATTGTGAGAGGTGATCACAGAAGGAGAGAGCCAGAGTGTGCTAGATGGGGTGGTCCTGAAGGAGTAACCCTGGTAGTAGAATGCCGCAAATCAAATGGACAGTCTGAAGACTGTCCGCTACTTTATTGAGTGCTTATGTACAACAAGGGAACTGCTAAATAGGGAACAAGTCATAACCTTGTTATCAAGCACACTTGTTGGATGAGTAAGAAGTCAGAGTACACTTACTGAGCATGCTCAGTCATGCTCAGTAAGCTGCTGAGTAAGAAGGCTCATTTGATGAGTAAGAGCCTTTAGTGTCCATGTGTTTATAGCTTAGTACACATGCAAAGCACCTGATTCATTTACTGTTAGTTAGTTTAGGACTGGTCATCTGAGGACTTGTAGTTTGGTTCAGGGAATAGAGTTGTCCATAAGGCCCCTTATATAGTTCTATTAGGGTCCTTAGAGTCAACCCTAATATTTCTATTAAGGTCCTTAGTATTGCCTTATAGTTTGTTCTAAGGTTATTAGAGTTAGTCTAATAACACATTATAGGGCCTATGTGGCGGTTTGGGGCCACCAGGGGCGCGTGCAGAGGAGCACGAAAGCACAACATGGCGTGTCCCTGGGATCATTTTTGATCCCTTAATTTTTTCCACTCCCCTCAGGGGAAAAATACATTCTGCTGTGACTTCTCAGGCCTTGTACGACCCACATCAAAACCGAAAATGTGCAAAAAGCAAGAACATTTCATATTGGCTCCATGACTCTGTATTGGAGAAAAATGCAAACGCGCGACTCAATCGCATGCTTGCACCAAAACCGGAACAAGCGCATCAGCCACATAGAGAGGCAATGCATTATTTCCATTGAAGTCCGAAGTTCATCCACTATACGTTTTCATTACTGTTTTACTTCTGTTCCCGACTCCAAAAAACTCCTAAAAAACACTCTCCTATTTTATTCCTTAAGTAACATACTTGTAAAACATATAAAGTAGCCTCTTATTGCCTGCAAATGTATCATTGTCGTGTTCCTTGTTCTCGAAAGAAACCCCTTGTGTGCACTTCAAAACAAAGTCCCCTCCTCGTGCTCTACCACTGCTCCGCATCTTTACATGCATTCCTGACCCCGTGCTGCATCAACGGTCCATTGGCCTGTCTTGCCCACTCATGTGTTCCCACCACCTGTGTCATATCTTCACCAGGTTATGGGCCCTGAAGTTGCCTATTGAAATATCAAAGTTAAATCAATTCACACCTCACAAGAGAAAAGTCCGATAAGATAAGATAGAAGATAACAGACTTCCAGTGGTCAAACTAGCTGGTGACGGATCAAATTGGGTATTGTACCAGGACCATATGGTGTGGACTCTCCAAGTGAAGGGCATGGAAGAACATTTAACCGAGGTATCGGTCACTCCAAGATATATCAACGCAAGAGACATAAACAGAGTATCACCGGCAATGTGATGGGCCAATGACAATGCCACAACCAAACAGATCATTGCTTTGTCAATATCAGACAACTCCTAAAGAAGATAAAGCTAAAGTATATAATATCCCTAATGAAAAATCAGATAAAGATAAACCTTGTCCAAAAGGAATAATTCCTCATCCTAATAAACTAAATATTAATGAAAAAACAGGTGCTAAATAAAATAATATTTTATTAGATTGAGAAGGTATTACAGTTTCTTTAACTATTTCTTTACTGCTGATTTAACAATTTTACTACCTCTAAAATAAATTAGGTGATTACTGAATCTAGCATAAAATCTGTTAGTAGCTGCAGAACCTATATAATAATCTTTAGTTATTTTATTGACTATCATGTATATACCACTTAGACATTTAGTTTCATTTAATATTTGTTTTCTAATATTTTCTAAATCTAGATTTTCAAATACATAAACTGGACTTAACTTTAATTCTTTAATTATTGTAATCAATCTTTCTGAACAAGAAGGATCACTAACTCTATTTGAAGAAGAAATTGTACTAAAACTTCTTATATTAAAATTATTTAAAGGGTATTTTGCCTTATTATAAAACTTATTATACTTTGTATTTTTCATACTATTCCCTGTCTCATTTTTGTTTATTAAATTTAAAATATTTACAGTATAATATACAACAATTAAAAAAATTGCATATAGCATTTGGCCGAATCAAGCACGTGACTGATGCAAAGGGGGTTTGGGACACCCTAAAGGCACTGTACGAAAACTGATCTCAATCACTCCAACTGGATGCCATGCGGAAGCTCCAAACCACCAAATGTGATGAAGATGACGACATCCGCATGCACTTTGATAAGATGCAAGATATGCATGAGAAGATCGCATCTATGGGCAAAACAATCAGAGATGATGAATACACGACAATCCTTATCTCCTCACTTCCCCCATCTTACAATTATCTCATCTCATCTACAACCATGAGCACTGACATGAATAATAATGATGTCACGACTCAAATGGTTATCAAATATGTGTCCGACGAATTCCAGAAACACATTATATGCAAATCTATCGGTCTCCCCAATACACCGGATGAAGCATTTAGTGCTGTCACCAAAAAGAAGTCGAAATGCGACATTGAATGCTATAACTGCCATAAAAAGGGGCATACAAAAGCAGACTGCTGGGCCAAAGGAGGCGGAAAAGAGGGCCAAGGGCCAAAGAAACATTCACATGCTCAAGACAACTTGGCTGCCGCAGTAGAGGAAAGTCAGGACATAGAGTCCTGGGCTATTATTGACTTGGGAACCGGAGCCAGCACCGATATTGAAGAGATAATGGCGAGCGCGACTCAAAATGTCCCAATACCAGAGGCCAAGCTGTATGACTCCAGGGCCTCATGGAATATCACTCCGTTCTGAGATAATTTCACAATGTATCGGACAATTCAGCCCTGGGCGATCATTGCAGCTGACAAATGCCCCTTTTAGGTGATAGGAATCGGCGACCTTCTAATTCAGGTACTGAACAGAAAAACTCACGTGCCGATATTATTATGAAACACTCTTCATGCACCCCAAATCGGATTCACCATCATATTGGTTAGCCGGATCACTAATGCTGGATACAAAGTTTCCTGAAATGCATGCCAAATTGAAAACCAAAAAGGGAAAGTTATCAGCGAAATCCCTGCAAGCCAAAATGGGCTATACAAAGTTGAGCATGCAAATGCAGCACAAGCCAAGCCCGAGCACATGGACATCCTCACACTTCACAGAAGGCTTGGGCATATCTCAGCGGACGCAATCTGCATGCTCATTCGGAAGAAGGCAGTCGATGGACTTCAATTAATAGATGACATCCCTTCATTCTTTTGCGACTTGTGTGAATACATGAAATTGACACATAAAGCAATCAAAAAGGAACGAGAAGCCCCGCTCACTAAATCATTTGGAGATGAAATTCACTCCAATTTGTGGGGGCCTTCATTGCTCCAGACTATCGCGAAGAACAAATACTACGTAACTTTCACGGACAACCACATGCATTACACTAAGCTAGAGCTGCTCAAAACTAAGGATGAAACATTGCAAGCTTACAAAACTTTTGCAAACTGGGCACAAATGCAGCACAATGCACATGTCAAGCGACTTTGCTCCGACAGGGGAGGCGAATACACAGGAAAGAAATTCACAGATTTCTTACAGGAGCAAGGCACCGAGCACCGCCTCACGATGCATGACACACCTCAGCACAACGGCATCGCTGAATTGCTAAACTGCCACCTGCTTGAACGAACTCAAGCCATGCTCCACCAGTCAGGACTCCCCAAGTACCTGTGGGGTAAAGCAGTCCACCACGCCATATGGCTGAAGAACCGAACTTCGACAAAAGCACTTGGTCATCACACCCCTTTCGAATGGCTCAATGGGTACAGACCGGACTTGAGCAGCATACTGGAATGGGGACAGCGCCGGGTCCACTCGGACACTGGATCAAAACTCGATGCTTGTGGTATCGAAGCATGATGGGTAGGACATGATCGCAAGAGCACACATGCTCATTGCGTCTATTGGCCAGAGAAATGCAAGGTGTCGGTGGAGAGAAATATAAAGTTTGTACCCATGTCCATCACTTTCCACCAGCCCATTGCACCTAGCCCCTCTGGCATCACACCACCTCAAATCAGCATTCAACCTCAACCGGTCACCCCACCTGCAGGCGCGCCAGCAAGTCCAAGCCTCACAGTGTGCACCTTGGAAGGCACACTGACATGGGCCGAAGAAGCAGAAACCGAAGGAGAGGGTGAGACAACGATGCCAGGTGGACTTGCCCCGGCTCCACAAGCTACGACGCCGCCACAGGAGCAGTTGGAACCCAAAGACCTGTGGGAAGATGTACCTGATCAGTTGGTATTGGTCACACCAAAGAAGAAATCGCCCCCAGTTCCAAGGACACCGAGGAAGGCAAAATCACCAGTCCAGCCCATACGGAGATCGGAACACATTCCGAAACCATCCGACAAGGTCAAATGCCTCCTCATCGGAGAAGGGACGACTGGCGCTGACACCAGCCACAGAAAACTGAGAGGGGCGGCCGGACCCAGCATGGAGGAGGCGGTATTCGGGACTGACACTAACACCAATGATTATGCATTTTACGCAGAGGCATCCAGTGATGCTCCCATTCATCCCATGGAAGACGTGGAAGGTGATCCGCAATCACTCAAGGAGGCGCAAGCATGCAAGGACTGGCCGGAATGGAAAGTGGCCATGGACACTGAGATCATGACCCTGGAGCGAACCGGGACTTGGAGCACCATGCCGCACCCATCCCACAAGAACATAGTGGGCTCAAAATGGGTCTTCCACATCAAACGCAACAAAGACAGCACCATCGACAAGTACAAAGCATGACTCGTTGCTCGCGGATTCATGCAGAGATTCGGAGTCAACTACCTTGACACATTCTCCCCCGTAGCCAAGTTTGCAAGCCTTAGGACAATTCTTGCCTTAGCAGCACGCAGCAACTGGGACATTGAAACTTTCGACTTTACAGGTGCATACCTAAATGGCAAACTAGGCGACGATGAAGTCATCTACATACAGCCTCCCCTGGGATACGGAATTGAGGGGGAGAACACAGTCAAGTGACTTCATAAGTTGCTCTACAGACTGAAACAGGTGGGGCGACAATGGTATGACACACTTGTGCACACCCTCACTGACCTCAGATTCCGCATTAGCGGGGCAGATCTGGGAGTGTTCCACGCCCACGCCGACAACCACCTCCTGATTCTCGCCATCCATGTTGACAATTGCATACTCACAGGAAGCTCAAAAGAGCTAATCAGAAATTACAAAAACAAGCTGAATCAGAAGTATGTGCTGACTGATTTAGGGCCAATCCATTGGCTACTCAGAATCAAAGTCACGCGCGACCGGGAGGCGCGCACCATTGCACTCTCACAAGAATCTTACATCACCACCATCCTGGAGCGCTTCGGACTCAAAGATGCGAAGAGCTATGCCACACTGATGACCCCTGGCATCACGCACAGCCGAAGTGACTGCCTGACCGACCCAGCCGAAGTCGATCAAATGAAGAGAATGCCATACCGAGAGGTGATCGGCAGCCTCATGTACGCTGCAGTGGTGACGCAACCCGATATCACTTTCACCATCTCCACTCTATCCCAATTCCTTGAAAACCCAGGCATTGCTCATTGGGAGGTGGTGAAGCGCGTGTTCCGGTATCTGTCCGGAACAAAAACCTTAGAGCTCACGTACAGAGGCAAATGCTTTGACCTGATAGGCTACACAGATGTGGATGGCACCTCGCAAGAACACAGGCACGCCATATCTGGATACGCTTTCCTTATTGACGGAGGCGTCGTCTCTTGGAGCTCCTGAAAACAGGAGCTGGTCACACTATCAACTGCCAAGGCCAAATACGTCACAGCAATGCACACCGCAAAGGAGGCGATGTGGCTCCAAAAGCTCATCTTTGAGCTATTTCCTTCTCTCATCGCCCCTACCACACTCTACTGCGACAACCAGGCAGTGCTCACACTTGCCACTACAGATGACTATCATGCGCGCACAAAACATATTGACTTGCATTACCATTTTATTAGAGACACCATTGCCAAAGGCAAACTTAAGGTCTCATATTGCCCCACAGAAGACATGGTGGTGGACATGATGACCAAACCACTTCCTAAGTGGAAGATGGGTTTTTATATCTCCTCCCTTGGGCTTCATGCTTGAGGGGGAGTGGCAGTTTCAGGCTGCCAGGGGCGTGTGCGGAGGAGCACGAAAGCGCAACATGGCGTGTCCCTGGGATCATTTTTGATCCCTTAATTTTTTCCACTCCCCTCAGGGGAAAAACACATTCTGCTGTGACTTCTCAGGCCTTGTACGACCCACATCAAAACTGAAAATGTGCAAAAAGCAAGAACATTTCATATTGGCTCCATGACTCCGTATCGGAGAAAAATGCAAACGCGCGACTCAATCGCATGCTCGCACCAAAACCGGAACAAGCGCATCAGCCACATAGAGAGGCAATGCATTATTTCCATTGAAGTCCGAAGTTCATCCACTATACGTTTTCATTACTGTTTTACTTCCGTTCCTGACTCCAAAAAACTCCTAAAAAACACTCTCCTATTTTATTCCTTAAGTAACATACTTGTAAAACATATAAAGTAGCCTCTTATTGCCTGCAAATGTATCATTGTCGTGTTCCTTGTTCTCAAAAGAAACCCCTCACGTGCACTTCAAAACAAAGTCCCCTCCTCATGCTCTACCACCGCTCTGCATCTTTACACACACTCCTGACCCTGTGCCGTGTCAACAGTCCATTGGCCTGTCTTGCCCACTCGCATGTTCCCACCACCTGTGTCATATCTTCACCACTATGGTATCTCTGTTAGTGTCTATTGTAGAGCACTTTGAGTCATCCTAAAGGGTCTTTAGGGAGCCTTTATTACTGTCTTATATTGCTGAAAGGGTTGCCACTAAGTAGGGCTTGTTGGTTGTATGTTGATTGTGCCTAGAATCAATCATGCAACAATGTGCGCATGATATTGTGGACACCTCTACTCACCCCTTTTGTCCTTGTGAACAGGGTGGCATCATAGAGGCTGGGTTTCCTCTAATAAGGAAGGGTCCTTCAAGGGCCCTCTCTGGGAAATGGTTCATGACAATGAGGTGGATGCTAATGCTAAATTCAACAGTCTCATGCACTTTGAAGGTGTATAAAGTGCAGGATCAATGTCTGGATCATGTGCTCAATGATGTGTGGGAGTTGCTAGTGTGTGGGGGGGATAATAGGGAAGGAAGTGTGTGTGTTGATGGAGATACATCAAAATTGGTAGGTCTTGCATATCAAAATGCTGCCATGATGGCACAAGTTGGGCATGTTTGCAGAAGCAGGAAAAGAGCCTGTACTGAGGTTGGTTCATTAGGCTTCATTTGTTCTGGTGTGATGATGTAGGGGTTGAATGGATGGATCCCTGCAGAGTGGAATGCAGCCTCTACAAGCTCTCATGTGAAGGCATTGAGGTATGCTGTTCCCCAAACCCTGGGTATCCAATAGTCTCAATGTTGTTGTCTTGTGCATAGTTCAGGAGATTGGGTGTATGGTGCAAGTTGTGCCCATCCACAAAGAGAACATGAGTGCACCCCATAGCCTTGTCCCTTGTCTCAGCATCAAACACCTTTTTCATCCATTGTTGTGCAATGCCTCCATCTGTCCAGCCATTCTTGGAGCAAGATATTCTTGAGGTGGCACACACACTTGGGAGGGTGTACATTCAGATAAAGGTGCTTGTGCTGCCTCCAACAAATTGTCTTGACACCAGCTGGCCTGAAAACTTTTGCCCTTGAACACAATGCATGGCTTGACTGTTGTCCCATCTGCACAAATAGTCACAAGAACCATGACATTTTCTTGGTTGGCTGTTCCTTGTTTGTGTTGTGTTTTTGTCCCCCTTCTTCCAAGAACCCACTATGTTCCCTGATCAGAAGGAGAAGTTCCACTCTCATCCATGCCATATATGTCCTCTAGGTAGATCCCTGCAGCAACAATCCATTCTTTGACCAACTCAAACCATTTTTGAACCACCTCAGGATTCAGAGCACACACTCTTTGCATGTCAAAGGGTTTGCTCCAATGTGTCTGGATCTTGTCATGATGTCTATTGAAGAACCCTTGAGCCCATCCCTTTCCAACTGGTTTATATAGTTCTCCATTATGTGCCTTGATAATTGCATTTTCTGTTGCACAAAGTGCCATACATGTGAGTGGGATCCCTTGATCTGTGGACTCCAGAACAAGATTGGCATGCACATGTTCTTCTTGTTCTAACAAATTTCCTTTTGATGCATTGATTGTGCTGAGATTACATTTACCCTTTGCAAGATTGCTAAGTGTCTTGAAGTTCAAGCTGTGTTTGGCAGCAATTGGGCAAAGACTGTGGCACCACTCCGGTGGCTTGAGTTGCTCTTGGTGGTATTCATCAACAGCCTCCTGATACACCAAGTTTAGGGCTCTGCATGCTTTCTGCTTTTTGACCTGTTAAGATACTGTCACCAACCTGGTGGAGATAAGATACCCAGGCAGTGGGAATGCATGAGTGGGCAAGATGGGCCAGTGAACCGTTGACATGGTGTGGAGTCATGGATGCATGTAAACATTGCAGAGTGGCAGTAGAGCACAAGAAGGGGACCCTTTTCGAAGTGCACATGAGAGGTTTTTGAGAACAGAGAAAACAACACACTGATACATTTGCAGGTAATAAGAGGCTAATTTATATATTTTAAAAGTATGTTACTTAAGGAATAAAATAGGAGAATGTTTTTTAGGAGCTTTTGGAGTTGAGAACAGAAGTAAGACAGGAATGAAAATGTATAGTGGAAGGACTTTGGACTTTGACAGAAATAATGCATTGCCTCTCTATGTGGCTGATGCACTTGTTCTGGTTTTGGCATGTGCATGCAACTGAGTCCATGTGTTTGCATTTTTCTGGGATATGGGAGTCATGGAGCCAGTATGGAATGTTCTTGCTTTTCAGACATTTTCAGTTTTGATGTGGATTGAACAAGGCTTAAGAAGGGGCACAAGAGAATGTATTTTTCCTGAGGGGAGTGGAAAAAATTGGGGGATCAAAAATGAACCTGGGGACAGTGCTGTGTTGCACTTTCATGCTCCTCTGCATGCACCCCTAGTGGCCCAAAACTGCCACAACCTAGCAATTGGATAGCTGACTAAGTTACCTAGCAATCAGACAGTCACTCATTGTCACCAGAAATGTAATGATGATATTCAAGTGCTGATTGAACCTTGTTGATTAGACAGGTAAAAACACTTCAATTGGAGAATTGGGTGGGGGACAGGGAAAAAAGACAATGTACTACTGTGCATACAAAACTTTTGTGGGCACTCTCGATCCAATTCTGCCTGCTTTGAAGGAAGAGCCCAGCAAATCAAGGCTGATCAGAAAGGTCTGGGTGTGCTCTGAGGTAGGACTTGAGCTGGCAACCCAGCTCAATGACAATGCCTGACATCTTGAGGCCAAGCACACCAAGAGCATGATGAGATCATCCTTGTGCTTGTATGAGGAAAGTGGTTCTGTAAAACATGATTGCGTCATTGTGAATAGACAATTGAGACTCACCACTGAAAACCATTGACTTTATGTCCTCCAAGATTTGTGCATTGTGAGCTGCTTCATTGGTCATCTTTTGAGCTGCCTTCCCAGCAGCCTCTCTTAGGAGCTAGGTCCACGCCATCTTCCAGCAGCTGACCCTGCACTGCACCTTCAGGCAAGCCAACAAACCTGGGCACCAGCTTGGGCTCCATGGTGATTGTCATGCATGCATACGTCTCTTGCAGGTCTACAGTGGTGGTGGTGGCCCCATCAGTGCCATTGCCCATCATGGTGGTGGTGGCTGCTGGCCACCACAATGGGCCCAGCACATTGTGCTCAAACGTGTCCCACTCCATCTCAAATTGGGACTTGGGTGCCACCACATCATGGCTCAGCCTTTCGTATGCATGCAGCACTGGTGAATCTGTGTTATATGGCAGATTGTGGTGGGTTGTGGAGGCGCTAACAGCAGTAGTGTTGCCATTGCACAGAGATGAAACACAGGACTTGAGGTGCTCATGCATGTTGTCCAGTGAATTCGTGAGTGCATCAACGTGGGCTGCAAAGCACGTGAGGTGGCTTAGCGATGGCACAAAAGATGGGAGGTGTGATGATGACATGTGTGCTTGCTGTCACCGTCATCGCACCTCATCCTGTGTTGGAGTGGTGAAGCAACTGAAAGGGATCCAGAGGAGGAATGAGGATGGGATGTGCTGGGAGTCAGGTTCTCTGTGCACAAGCGTTCATGCTCCACAGCTTTGATGAGAGGGGCATTCGCACTGGCAAGTGTATTTGTCAGCAGTGCCATGACAGCATGCACATCCTCCCAGTAGCTCTTGTTTGCTTTCTCGCCATCACCCAGGCTGCCTCCATTCTCAAAATGAGTACTAAGAGATGAGATGCCAAGTAGCGCCACACCATGAGTGTGCTGTTGAGTGCAAGAGTCAGCAAGTGTAAGGAAAAAGGGAGGCAGAGGATTTGCATTGCTGTGAAATGTGAGGAAGAATACGAAGAGCATGGAGAAATCAGGGAACCATGCAAAGGTTTGTTTCCAAAATGGGTCATGTGTGTTGACAGAGGTTGGGAGTTCACTGGGGTGTAATTGGGAGGGGGCAAGAGGGCAAAGGGCAAGAATGCCTCTATAGCACAGGAAAGGCATCAAGATGCCATGAAAAGGTGAGAGGGAGCTGTGCTTGGTAAATGCAGCAGCATTATTGGCAGTGAGGGGTTTGTGCTGGGTTGCAGGACTCACTGATGAGACCAGCAACATACTTATGTTTATGTACATCCTTCAAGGGTTGCGAGAGAGTGAGACCATTCAATTGAGTAGGTGGGAGGGGCTCTGATTTGGATATCAAGTCGTGAAGAGTAAAGTTGGGGCAGGTGTTGATACAGTTGACAATGATGATGCTGGGGTATGCAAGCAGGCACTTGACAGTGTCCATATAGTTGAAAGTTGGATAAAGGCATAGGGGCCCAAGTGCACAAGCCACAGGGCACACAGTGGGTAAGCAAATGGGAGACAACTTGCATACTGAGTGGTGGTGTAAAAATTAAAAAAAGTAACCACAGAAATGAAAATGAAATAATGCATGTGCAAATCCATTCCAGCTGAGTCAGGAATGTGGCTTGCTATGAGTAATGAGGTGGAGGCTTGTCCAGGGAGGTAGTCATGTTGGCCATGGAGAGAGGTTTAGTGGGAAGGAGAGGGGAGGAGAGGATGAGAGAGCTTGCATGAATGAAACAAACACACCATGGATAATGCTCACAGCTATGTTCAGTTGCCATTGGTCCAGTCTGGTTTGATCTGCATCCATTTTCGGTCCAATGGACTGGACTTTTAAACACTACTGTATTGGGAAATTTTGTGTACCCACAGTCCTCACGATTGGCCCACATTTGTCACATGACCATATCTTTGTAAGCTACTATATATGGAAATGTCATAGTGGGGGAGAGGTGTCAGAGCTCTCAGTGTTTGTCCTTTCAAATGGGCCTCTCCTGGTCCACTGCAAGTCCAATCTGGATGCCCCAATCAGGGGGATTGCCATATCCCAAATGGGTGGACAAACATCTCTGGACCACAAGGTCACTGACAACCCTGTCAACCTTTTTGTTGATGGTCACAACTCTCATGAGACTGACAGATTCCAGGCACTTGCATACCAACACAACATCATCATCATTGCCTTCCCCTCTAAGTGCACACACAAACACCAACTGCTCAATGTCAAAGTGTTTTGCCACACACAGTGCAAAAGCATATTATGGGAATGTTTTCACAGATGCAACAGTCACAGTGAATGGACCAGTTCCACTGTGTGTGGCAAAACACTTTGACATTGAGCAGTTGGTGTTTGTGTGTGCACTTAGAGGGGAAGGCAATGATGATGATGTTGTGTTGGTATGCAAGTGCCTGGAATCTGTCAGTCTCATGAGAGTTGTGACCATCAACAAAAAGGTTGACAGGGTTGTCAGTGACCTTGTGGTCCAGAGATGTTTGTCCACCCATTTGGGATATGGCAATCCCCCTGATTGGGGCATCCAGATTGGACTTGCAGTGGACCAGGAGAGGCCCATTTGAAAGGACAAACACTGGGGGAACAGACAACCCAGAGGGTGAAATACATTTGATGATGGTGACAACTTTGAGGGAATCAGAATGCATGCAATAAAACTTGCTCTCCTTGAGGGTGCATAGGTGATAATATTTCTTGTAGTGTTTGCAGCCTCCACTGAGTTGCAAACCCTTCTCATCCATGTTCCAGATGTGCTCTGGTGGGAGGTTTGGGTACTTGTCATAGACCTGCTTGACTAGCTCAAAATAATGAGTGACATTTGAGATGTTGAAGTTCTGAGCATGCTTGGGGTCCAGGTTACTTGGCTTTGAAGACCAAAGCTCCGGGTGACAATTCTGGAAATGGCAGTGCCAATTCTTGCCTGGAATGATGCCAGACATGTTGTACCCAAGAGATTTGACATTGTTCTGGTCCATGGGTTTGGCAATCAAGGCCTGGTGGTCTACCCAGGAAACAAGTGAGCCCTCCTGTTCCTTTGAGAGCAGCTGCTGAGCCACATTTGCATCCTTCTTGTGACACTCCTCATGTCATGGGCAGTTGCAGCTGCTTGTCTACTTTTAAAGTGGCCCTCCTGCCACTTGGTGATTGTGGCTTGAATGTGGTCCTCATGTGCATCACCTGTCTGGTATGATTGCTTTGTGTGGATAGGCAGCATGAATGAAAACTTTTATTATGCAGTGTAGGAGTATGTTACAGCAATGGGATTAACAAGAGGATGAGGGTGAGATGAGAATGATGAGGACAGCTTACAGACATGTGATTGGCTGACAATGCCAATTTGAAACACTGACTTGAACTCTAGCATTCTGTGTGACATCTCTCTGAAAACACAAGAAAAGGGAAAACATCAAATACTCATATTCTGACAAAAAAAATACATGGGTGGATTTGCATTATTGCCATTTTCAGTGCACTTGGTGGTGCTTGAATTCCACCCAAATTGGTGCAGAAAACCCCCTCAAAAGTGCAGGACAAATATCTCCCTCAAAATAAATTAAATTCATATACAGCTTATTGTCCCTGAATCACCTGAATGAGGGCTAGGCAGCCCCATTGTTTTCATGAGATTTGAGTGAGAATTGGTGGAGCTGGACTCAAGCCACCTCCACATGTGTATTAGACAAATTGCAACTCAAAATCATGGTCTATATCTATTATTTTTCCCTCATGTTGTACCCATGAGCTGTCTTGAGGCAGCCCCATAGTGTTTTTGACTCAAGTATTGTGGTGTGCAGGAATGTGATGTTGAGATTACCACTGCTTTGGGCAGTCTGATGTAATCACAGCCCAGTTGCGTTAATGTGTCAGCTCCCACGGACTGGGTGCTCCTGGCTCACATGTGTCGCTCACGCGTTGGATCAGCCTGGACTGGCTCAGCTCAGATGCTGCAGCCTGTGTATGTTACAATGATAAGTTAATTGATGACAATCGGTAGCTACTAACAACTGATCCTTTATGATACAAGTTGGTAGTTATGATTATTTTGCTTAGAGACACTTTCGCATATTTAAGAGGCACTCAATTAGCTAGATCGCTTCAGTCTTGTCTTACACAATACTGAAGTGAGTACTTACTGTTTCCTATCTTATCTATCGCATCTAATCACATGTTGTAGATATCTTTTGATAGGTATTACTGATTTACAGTCTTGTCTTACACAATACTGAAATATCTTTTGATAGATCTTAATGATCTTATCGCTCTTATCATAACCTGTGCCCATCTGCTTCAACATGTGAGAATGTGTTTGTTCATTTGACTGCACTCAAGTTCACACAGATGATAAGGGAACAACAGGGCAACTTTATTCAAGATGGTAGTATATACAGGTGGTGTCAAGACACATACTGCTGATCACCAAGGACTCAGGAGCAGGTGGGCAAAGGTCAGAACAGAGGGTAGGCATTGAGTAATGCATTGAGCAGGCTACATTGGGGCTTATATACTGTTTACAGGGTCAATTACAAACTACAGGGACTATTCTAGACTCTTTAGTTCCATCCAATAGGGTTGTAGAGGCATAAACTTGCTTGTGTCAGATTTAGGGCTGACTGAGTGTATTACTGATCATTGTGGAGCAATGATACCATAATGATGTCACTGTAGAGTGATTGGTGAGCAGATGATGTCAGTGTGGAGTTTCTCAGTCAGCCATGATGTCATTGGAGCTAGATGATGTTATATGAGTTATGCAGCAAGTTGTAAGAGTCCACTCCACTGTTTTGGGTTCTTGGTGGCTGAGTGGCCATGTGGCTGCCACATGGTGATTACCCAATTAGGAATGAGGTGTCTAGTTGTGCCATAGTGCCTTTGTGATGACTATATCTTGTTTCATAGGAAGAATAGTCCATGATGTAGTGAAGGACAGAAGTTAGAGATGAAGTAAAAAGGTGTGGTAAGAGTTTCTTCAGCTTTGTGGCCCAGTCCTGGTCTCAATTCATAACAGGTGGGAACTAAGGCTAAGGGACAGGAAAAGCACAAAAGACAGGCATATGAAAGGAAATCTAGACATGAGAAGGGGACCAAAGCTGGACAATGCAAGGTATTGAGTTATGGTCTCCAGTGGCTGTGGTAGTGGCATGTGGCAATTTGTGAAGGATGTGTTAAGGCTCCAAAGGGCCTTAAATAAGATCAATGTTCACATCTATGAACATGTCCTACCAATGCAGATATGCTTGAGTCAAGCAAGCAATACTTGTGGAGGGGAAGGAGTGTTAGATCCTTCTGGAGTATGGAAACTAGATAAGAGGGGCTCTGCAGACAGGGTAGGAGTCAACTGTTTGGGATTGGCAAACTAAGTCAAGCTTAAGGCTCAACTGCTACAGACTGGGGGCTTTATATAGGCCTACAGGGATAAGGTTTGTGCTACTGTAGTACTGGTCAGTGTGATAGAAGCAAAAGGTGGCTCATAGAAGTGAGGTCACTTCTATGTAAACGATCTCAGTGCTGGAAGCATTAAGTGCTTCCCTAGTAGCAATCTCGGTGTCATAAGTACTTTCCTAATCAAGGAAGTGACATACATGGTGGTACAAGAACATCTGGGACAGAAGCAATGCTACTCATTGCTTCTTCAGTACATCCTCAGAAAGATTCGATCAACATGCTCCAAACGCGATATCAATGGACATAAATGATCAAGATCTGACGCATGCATGATGCAAATGGTGCAGTCCATAGTTCAGGTGTTCCAGCATCTTCTGGACCCCAAACCACTTGGTAACAGGATGGCCAAGGCCAGGTGTGGTGATGAGGGGTGTGGTTGAGTTGCAATGTGAGAAGGGGGAGACAATGCAAAGGAGAGGCTGGAGGGGGGATAGGGAGAGTGCTGGTGGGTGGTTGCTTGGGTGCTGATGGCGCTGCCAAACATGATTGCAGGTGGGATGATTGGAGAGATTGGATGGCAGATGTGAGGTAGAGGAGTGAGGGGGGGTGGAAGTAGAAAGGGAGAGGGAAGATGGCAGCAGGCTGGGAAATGGACACATAGGTGGCATGCAGATCTCTGACTAACAAAATGAGAGACTAGTAAAAGGGGAGAAAAAGCATACTGAAATGTACTAGCAACACCATCTGATGGCAACAAAGATGGTGGCATGGTACAGGGCTCTTTGGCTGTGCATCAGGACTCATTGGTGCATGGTGAAGGCAGGGGTGTTGAGGGCAAGGGCATGTGGTGGTTGATGGGGGCGAGGGTGGCATGCTGGTGGTGACAATGATGATGCAAGGACAAAGAGAAGAATACACACATATGTACTCTTGTAAGCAATTTGCAGCCAGCCATATAGCTGTGTGGGTGAGTCAACATTGAGGCCATATGCCTTTGCAACAATTTTGCATGTCTTATGGTCTGTGCATGTGTGCTGTAGCAAGCAAGAAATGGTGCATGCTTGAACCATGAAACACATACCAATGATCTCATGACATAATACTACTGATACTGAAACTGAGAGATGAAAGCAAGAATGAGAACATGATGCATTGAGGATTGCAACCCCTTGCATACTTTGGTGGTGTTGTTGATCAATTGCGAGCGCATGCATCTTGATCAGTCATAGGAAATCAAGTCCAGGTCTTGAAGAGGATTGTGGCCAGTCAATGATTGGTTGAAGAGAGGGATGATGTGAGTCAAAGAGGATTTGAGAGGAGAGGGAGGATGAGGAAAGAGTGCTTGAGGAAGAGATGCAAACAAATGCAAATGTGAATGCTGAGTGAGTTGGTGGCACATATGCATACACTTGTTTTTTTTTTTGCGTTGCTTCCTTGCTGCCACACATCACTTGGACACTGTATGTTGCTTCTCACACCCACCTCACCTTCACCTAGCCCATTCTCTTGCTCTTGAGGTTGAACATGCCATATCCCAACATCTTCAAGTCCATCATCCAGTGCACACTGCTCGCAGTCACTTTATGGGTGAGTTTTCTGTCTTTCAGTTGCAATTCAAGACTGATTCACCTACTAGTGGTTCCATGGCACAATCTTGGTGCAGGATGAGCACCATGATGCTGCAACCAGGCAAGCTTGATACCTGACACCATGCATATAACCAGTCAAATAAAAAAGAGGTAGGTCACTGCTAGAAAAATGACCTAACTCTTGTTTATTGGCTGGTTATATGCATGGTGTCAGTTTGCATTCTCCCCAGGTTCCTCAGAAAGAACACCTTGCAGTTGATGACCCTCATCCACCTTCTCACTCAAATGGTTGGCATGCCACCCAAACAAAAGCTTGAACTTGAGTTATTGAGCTTGCCCAGTTGCAGCATCATGGTGCTCATCCTGCACCGAGATTGTGCCATGGGAACACTGGTAAGTGAATCAGTCTTGAATTGCCACTGAAAGACAGAAAACTCACCCATAAAGTGACCATGAGTGGAGTACACTGGACAACAGACTTGAAGATGTTGGGATATGGCATGTTCAACCTCAAGAGCAAGAAAATGGGCTAGATGAAGGTGAGGTGGGTGTGAGAAGTGACATACAGTGTCCAAGTGATGTGTGGCAGCAAGGAAGCAACTCAAAAAAAACAAGCATATGCATATGTGCCACCAACTCACTCAGCATTCACATTTGCATTTGTTTGCATCTCTTCCTCAAGCACTCTTTCCTCATCCTCCCTCTCCTCTCAAATCCTCTTCAACTCACATCATCCCTCTCTCCAACCAATCATTGACTGGCTGCAATCCTCTTCAAGACCTGGACTCAATCTCCTATGACTGATCAAGATGCATGTGCTTGCAATTGATTGACAACACCTCCAAAGTATGCAAGGGGTTGCAATCCTCAATGCATCATGTTCACATTCTTGCTTTCATCTCTCAGTTTCAGTATCAGTAGTATTATGTTATGAGATCATTGGTATGTGTTTCATGGTTCAATTTCTTTTGTATGTTTTCCAATTTCATTGTTCTCAACCTTGTGTTTCAGCACCTTGACTCCCCTTGTCTTTTAAACTTTGTGTGCTCATCTCTTGCTCACCATCCCTGTCCTCATCTAGCACTCAAGCATGCACCATTTCTTGCTCGCTACAGCACACATGCATGGACCATAAGACATGCAAAATTGTTGCAAATGTCATTGTGATTTATTGCTGATGCACTGTAGATATCACTCTGGGGTGTCAGCACAATGCTCCAGATAGTAGTTCCATTATTTGGATTGATTTATGGCTTAGTCAGGTCAATATTACAGGCAAAGGAGCAGTAGAATACCTTAGTCTCAATTGCTCCTCTGCAGGTGTGTAGTAGTTTGACTCCTCATAACAATACCAGTCTCAATTGCTCCTCTGCAGTTCCCTTTGAGTCCTGTGGACATAAGGGTGCTAATAGGTCACTTATTTAACAGCAAATGCACATGGCCTCAATGTCAACTCACCCACACAGCTATATGGCTGGCTGCAAATTGTTTACAAGAGTACATATGTGCATATTCCTTTTGTGCCATCTTCTCTTTGTCCTTGCATCATCATTGTTGCCACCAGCATGCCACCCTCGCCCCTATCAACCACCACATGCCCTTGCCCTCAACACCCCTGCCTTCACCATGCACCAATGAGTCCTGATGCACAGCCAAAGAGCCCTGTACCATGCCACCATCTTTATTGCCATCTGATGGTGTTGCTACTGTACATTTCAGTATGCTTTTTCTCCCCTTTTACTAGTCTCTCATTTTGTTAGTCAGAGATCTGCACGCTGCCTATGTGTCCATTTCCCAGCCTGCCACCATCTTCCCTCTCCCTTTCTACTTCCATGCCCCCTTGCTCCTCTACCTTGCATCTGCCATCCAATCTCTCCAATCATCCCACCCCCAATCATGTTTGGCAGCACTACAGCACCCAAGCAACCACCCACCAGCACTCTCCCTATCCCCCCTCCAGCCTCTCCTTTGCATTGTCTCCCCCTCCTCACATCGTGACTCAACCACACCCCTCATCACCACACCTGGCCTCAGCCATCCTTCACAAATTGCCACATGCCACTACCATGTTAAGGCTCCAAAGTGCCTTAAATAAGATCAATGGTCGTGTCTATAAACGCGTCCTACCAATGCAGATATGCTTGAGTCAAGCAAGCAATACTCGTGGAGGGGAAGGAGTGTTAGATCCTTCTAGAGTATGACAACAAGATGAGAGGGGCTCTGCAGATGGGGTAGGAGTCAACTGTTTGGGATTGGCAAACTAAGTCGAGCTTAAGGCTCAACTGTTTCTACTGGGGGCTTTATATAGCCCTACAGGGATAAGGTTCATGCTACTGTAGTACTGGTTGGTGCTATAGAAGCAAAAGGCGGCTCATAGAAGCAAGGTTGCTTCTATGTAAACAATCTTGGTGCTGGAAGCATTAAGTGCTTCCCCAATCAAGGAATTGATGTACATGGCAGTACAGGAACATCTGGGACAGAAGCAATGCTACTCATTGCTTCTTCAGTACATCTTCTGAAAGATACGATCAACGCGTTCCGAATGTGATATCAATGAACATAAACGATCAAGATCTGACGCACGCATAATGCAAACAGTGCAGTCCATAGTTCAGGTGTTCCGGCATCTTCCGGACCCCAAACCACTTGGTAACATACCACAGCCACTGGAGACCACAACTCAATACCTTGCATTGTCCAGCTTTGGTCCCCTTCTCACCTCTAGATTTCCTTTCATATGCCTGTCTTTTGTGCTTTTCCTGTCCCTTAGCCTTAGTTCCCACCTGTATATGCTACCATCTTGAATAAAGTTGCCCTGTTGTTCCCTTATCATCTGTGTGAACCTGAGTGCAGTCAAATGAACAAACACATTCTCACATTCCTGCACACCACAATGCTTGAGTCAAAAACACCATGGGGCTGCCTCAAGACAGCCCATGGGTACAACATGAGGGAAAAATAATAGATATAGACCATGATTTTGAGTTGTGATACATCTAATACACATGTGGAGGTGGCTTGAGTCCAGCTCCACCAAATCTCACTCAAATCTCATGAAAACAATGGGGCTGCCTAGCACTCATTCAGGTGATTCAGGGACATTAAGTTGTATATGAATTGAAGCTGTTGTGAGGGAGATATTCATCCTGCACTTTTGAGGGGGTTTTCTGTGCCAATTTGGGTGGAATTCAAGCTCCACCAAGTGCACTGAAAACAGCAATAACATATTGCATGCAAAAAAAATTTTTTAGACTGTTCATTTTGTTCATTGAAAGTTTTTTATCAAAATAATAAAATATTTTCAAAGTTTTGTGAGTGGAAAAAAGATTGCAAGAAAGTAAAATTTTATTATAATAATTGTTCACAACAAAATCTTGACATAATATTTCGCCATTTGGCAACAAAAATTTTACAAATTTCCAAAACTTTTGTGAAATTTTTGAACTTTGGGGTTTTCCAGAGTCACCTGTGTGACAGGAGTAATTATCATGACATCACATAATATCATAATATCAGAAAATTGTTTTGGGGTTTCTTGGCATTTGCCAGACTGTCACACCAGTAGGCATGTTCTTTAATTCCTGAGTGTAGATCATCCCTGTCACAAACCATATTGAGAATCTATATGAGAGTATATGCAACTAACAGTAACACTGCAGTGCCAAGTTTGGCTCTAGGCAGTCTCACAAGTAGTCCATCATATGGGTCAAGACCCTCCCCTATAAGAGGAACTCTGGTCCCCATGGGTGCACCCTGTTCCCATGTGCAAAAGGGGTGACTAGTGTCCACAATATTGCACACACATTGTTGTGCAATAGCTTTCCAGACAGATAATCAACTTATAACAAGGCCCACTTTTTACTAAATGACCTTTCAGTATTAGGACAACTCTAATGGCCTTATAACAGTCTATAGATAAATTAGAAGCCCTTCTAATCTACAAAACCTCTAGGACCCTGAAGACCTGCCCTAAATCCAAAGACCTGCCTTAAACTAGCTTGAAATGGTCACAAGTTGAGGAGAGACTGGCCCTAAAGGATCCTTGGACACATGTCTCAGACCCTTCCTGTTGTCAGCACCATTTACTAAAGCATTACTCATCCTTGACTGCAGGAAGAAGACCACAGGCATTGAACCTCTGGTAGAGCAGGACAGACACTTTCTTTTGTAATCTAATGATATGTTTGTCCAACTATCCTACTTTCATTGCACCCTGATATGTGGGATGAGTGCAGGTTAAAAAACCGCTCCGAAACGGCTTCTTTTCAAAAGAAAACCAGGGATTTACTCCGCAGAGGGGTCGTGGCTGCCATCCCTCCTGGTTCTATCAGGCATCGTGGAAACGAGAGATTTTTCTGTCCGGGTTAGATAGCACCCGAGCGCATGACTCCAGACATATTCGTGGTTCAAGATCATGGTGAGCGTACGATAGGCTGCCGGCGTCGAATAAGGTATGCGGGTACGGGGATCGATGTATCGTGCAGGGCGGCCTGATATGGGGCATGTCCGAACAGGCCGGGCTAGTAGAATAGCTCATCGTCAGAACAAAACTGAGGTAAAGGATGCACAACTCACAAAGTGGACGTCCTCTGCTCACGTATGCCTTGAGGTCCTCCCACTTTACGTGATCACCGAACATCGCCGCCATAGTATCTTTCCATGGAGGCCGAGTTGCTGACTCGTCCTGTGAGGATTCATGGATGACATAGTTCTTTGATATCAGTTCTGTTCGAGGCCCAGGTGAAGATGACAGGGGTGCATTGACACTGTCTCCCGGTTGCGGTGCTGCTAATTTTACAAATGTATCCTCGGATGTTAATGTCGAGGAGCTATTCCCACCATCTTTTAAAGTGAGTGTTTGAGAATCCTGTATGCCAGAGATCTTGACTCACCGGGAAGGTGTTGCGTCTCAGCTGATACAGAAACCGTCTCACGACGACTAATCCATCTCAAAAGAGGGCCAGAAATTGTTGCCCTGACGGCGTGTGCCCGCTTTCGCTTTTCTTCTTCGACAAAGAGATAATCCCTATGTTCAATAATGTTCCCCTCCTCCATGTCCAAAGCGCGGGCGATTAGCTCGTCTTGGGTGAGCGCTCGCACCTTGATCTTCGACTTCTTTGGGACCGACTTATGATTCACTTAGATAAATGCTCGCCCACTGTGGTGATATAATAGACACACCTTCCTATCCTGGGCATCTTTCTTCATCCGTTGTGCGGTAGCACTCGTATTTAAGACAGTGTGGGAGCGCCGGCTTTGACGCTGTGCATTATTTATAACTTCACCCGTCTCGGCATCGATTGCAAGCCCGAGCGACACGCGACGCTTTTTCTTAGCCGCCATAGAGGAGATCGCTTCTGCTGGGTCGTCATATATCTCTGGGTGGAAAGTCACCTTCTGGCGGGCATGTGCAGCAGCAGCAGCTCTCTCAACCCGGCTTTGTGCTGCCTGCGTCAGATGGTAGGTCGAAGGGTTGGGATAGCATGACGGAATCTACCTTCTTTACCCGTCGATCTTCGACCTTAACTTGTCTTTCTCCTGCGTCCGAGGCTTGATGGGCTGCGTCCGTCTCCTCGTCAGTGCTTTCAAAGTCAGATTCGAATACATCCTCCTCGTCTTGAAGGATGTGAGAGCATGTGAAAGATAGAGAGAGAATACAGTACCTCTTATGACAATAAAGTCCTTGTCATCTATTTCGTCGTTCATATCTTCTTCTATGCTGAGCTCCGCAAGTGCCACCTCCATTCTGTGATTGTATTCACCAAGTCTTCAGGTGGACATAACTAGCTGCGTACCTGTTTCCTGCAGTGGACCGTCGAGAACGACGCCGAGCGAGAGAGTCACCTTCATCCATGTGTCAGACGACGTTACTGTGTGAGAGGAAGAGAAGGAACGGCGGGGCCGGGCCGGTGAGTTGAACGCGTCGCGTCACTCATCGCTCATCTTCATGGCCAAACTACCACTTCCAGGACCTTCACGGCTCTCCAAAATTCTGCAAAGCCTTACCAAGGCACCACGTGCCACCTTGGTCGGGGTTAGATGCATTACCCTTACGCTTGCCCAGCGAAATGACCACTTTGGTGCGCGGTACGTACTTCAGTTTTAGTCCTCGCCTCGCAGACAGCTGACCAAATGTATCCTTGGATAGCCATTTCCTGAAGGAGGATCTGCCCAGGATACGGTACGCAAACCCTAAGATTGACATCAAGGTCAACAAACTTGTGAAACAAAAGGATGAATCCTGGCATCCGGAGCTTTTTTTGGAGTTTTGTTCGTCCCCATTTACTAGTACTGCTACCATATACGTCGTCTCATACGTCCCTCCCTTCAGCTGATGGGCGAAAACAGAGCTTTGATCTTCACAACAAATGGTCTTCTGCAATCTTTCAAGAGCTCATGGATACCGCCGGGGGAAATAGTTGGACACGCTGGAAGTCCGAACGTGCCGCGGCCGGCCTCCCTGTTGTTGTCGATGGGAACCCCCCGCCAAGTTCTATAACACGGGTTACAGCCTGTGCTCCAATAGTTCCGTTTCGATCGCTTCAATTCGTTCCTCTACTCGGCATTCTAAGCTGTTCAGTGTTGAAATGATCATTCGCCACCAAAGAGTTCTACACTGCTTTACATGGTGAGGTTCATGAAACGATCAGTTCTCATGTAAGCTGGACGCTGCAATGAACAGTCCCATCGCGACTACAGCAGCTGCGAGATCGTCTACTAGCGTCCCAAGTATGTGTAAGTAATTCAAACCATGCATGATTATTGAAGAAAGGGGCATCGGAAGATACGGGAGGATGAGGGTAAGAAGCAATGGGGACTGCGTCGAGTCCTGCAAACTACATTCAGTGGAGCAATGGGTGGTCGAGAGGGGACTCACAAAATCCAAAAATATACGCGTTGAATGAAGTGCAAGCTCCAGGGAAATAAAAGCCCAGAAAAATGGCTACAAGGTGTTAGAACGTGAGTTATCGCTCAACAAGGACCGGGAAATGACTTGCTACTATCTCAATACCCCACGCACTCTGTTCTGCAGGGCTGCTGGCTAGCCGGGCCCATCGACTCCATGTATTGCCTGAGGGAACGACAGCAGAATGCCGAGCCCGAAATGCTTCAGGCTCCCGCCAAACGATAAAAAATGCCACAAGGGCCCACACAGAAATGACGTGTAAAATCGGCAGAAGCTTTTGAATGGGTCGCTTGGGTTTTGCCTCCATTCCGGACTGGAATATGCCCTCTGCACCTTGATTCACGCCGGCTTGTGCACGGAAGCTGGAGATGAGTGCGAGCAATGGGTCATCAGGAACAACGCTGCTTGTAACGGGAGCATTAGCATCGAGAGGGCGTGTCGGGTCGTGCGGAGGACGACCAAGGAGGGTTTGTAAAAACTGTTGTTGTTGCTCATTCGACCAAGCGGATGGTTCTGGAGGTGAGTTTCCCAACTCTGTTGCAGTCTCCAACCGAGACGTATGTGTATCGGGCGAGCGACGAGGCGGCTTATCAGAGGCTGGTGTATTAGGAAGAGGATCATCGCCAATGAATTTTGCAAGATTGCGTCGAGGTGCCGAAGAAGGTAGCGGTGAGTCTGCTAGGGTGAGGAAGAAAAGATACGTCACTTTGAGCGGATGGTGCATAAGGCTTACCAGCATGGACGGTTTGTGCTGCGTCATCTCCCCTTGCAGACGTAGTGAGTTTTGAGAGGCGATCATTCCCCCTGCTAAGTATGGCTCTTCGTCGAGCCTCTGCTCTTGCTGCTGTGGAAGACGAGGACATGAAGAGGCCAGGGTGAGGATACGTTTGACCGTCACGCGGTCACGGGTCCCTGCCTTGTGCCACGTAGCGCCCAGCTTCTGCAACAATTGTTTCAACATGTCCCCTCAGGACAAAGCCACGACAGAACGCCATGCTCGCATCCTTAGAGAGCTTGTGAAACGGCCGGAGAATCGAGTTTGCGCGGACTGTAAGCACAACGGTATGTCTATATACTCTTTCATCTTTCTTCAACTCTCACTTCTGGACCCCCAGATCCCCGATGGGCGTCTTGGAATATGTACGTTTTCATACTTTATTTTTTTTGTGCTTCATGTGTGCGCCAGCGGTGTCTTTCTGTGTATTCGCTGCTCCGGTATCCACCGTGGAATGGGTACCCACATAAGCAAAGTCAAGTCAATCGACCTTGACACATGGACAGCTGAGCAGATGGCGGTATGTCATTTACGTCTTTATGCTCAATCTTGCCTCGTGAACATGCAAGATAGTGCATACAAAAGTGGGGTAATCGCCTTGCTAATCTATACTGGGAAGCACATCTCAAACCGGGACATGTCCCACCAGACCAGTGAGCTCATGCATATCCTTAGCTGCGGAAGGTCTTGCTATCTGATACAACCAATTATCACGATCTCAGTAAGATAGAGTCCTTCATCCGGTCCAAGTATGAGTCTCGCCGCTGGGCCTTGGATGGTCTCCCTCCTTCAGATCCTGCAGCCCTCGAAGGTGGATCATCGACAGGGCAAGCTGCTTCAGGTCTTTCGCCGACCCTCGCTTCAGGCCCAACTCCAGTACGCGCGAATCCGCCCGTGCTTCAGCCGTCCGTTCCAACTGTCACCCATGCCACCACGATGCGTCATTCACAACCACACCAGCTACTATCCGCACAATACGCGCGAGGCCAAGTGATACCCCAATCTACGCCCACCCTAGTCACTCCGACTTCTGCTCCTGCTCCAAAGAATGATCTTTTCTCGCTCGATTTTCATACGCCACCTGTAAACGCCACATCTACGACAGACCCTACACCTGCCAAGGACGCCAAACAAGACATCCTCTCGCTTTTTGGTGCGCAAACCGCATCGTCACCTTGGTCCCAAGCACAAGTACCGGTCGCTCAACTCCAGTCCCTGCCGCTTCCACCGTTCCGCAATACAACTGCCACGTCCTCAACCACGAACTGGAATGTCGGTCATAGCTGGAGTAATCCTGTTCCGCCTGTGCAACCAAATGTCTGGGGTGCTATTACACCTGGTCAGCAGCCGTCTCTGCTCAGTTCCGGAAGCGATATATGGGGAGGGCCTACTGACAATCCCACGGCTGCGAGCGTTGGCATGTTCGCATCATCGACGTCGGCAAGCAACACACAGACGAAAAAGGAGGATGTATTTGAGGACATCTGGGGCAGTTTCAAGTAGAGGGCTCCTAGCTTTGTCTGCACTGTTGTTGGTATGGCTGCATGTCTGGAAATCGGAACCGAGAATAGTCTGGTATCAACTTCAAAGATTCATTAACACGCGAAGTTGTTGGCCCAGCCTCGGGAAATTCACATAATCACCCAGTTCATGCAATGGGCATGTGTAGCAAGCGTTTGCTTGTTAAAGTTATCTGTTTCCGTGGAGCTTTTACAAGCCTTTTTTTGCCTGGTCATCACTAGTTACGTACACCAAGATCCTGCCAGAAGCGTCAGCGTCATTCAGCGCTGTGCGATGCATCTCAAACGCACCTTCTCTATCAATTTTCTTGCGATCGGATGAAATTCTTCCTCTGATTGCGCAAAATACTGCATTGCAAGAGCAGCATCTATTCTACTCGCCGCCCGGAACATAGGACGGCAGAACTTCATGCGGCCCCTTGATCATGCCTGTTCCATCGCGCCCTGTCACCCAATCAAGGGCTTTTCCAGCAAAGTCGGACGCCGATAACGATGTCGGATCTTTCAGCGCGACATTGTAGAAACGCAGGCGGATCTCGGCATTCGCAGATGTAGCTACTTCATAGATTCTGCCAAGATGCACAATGTGAGTGAGGGTAAGGGCGCGTATGTTCCAAGATGTTCAAGGAATACGACTGTGTAATCGAGTTGAGAAATAGGAGAAATGAAGTCATCGACTACTCAACTCTTTTGGTTTGAGTTGAAGGTTTCCACGTCGGATGCGGAGAAATCCAGCTTGGTTACATCAGATGTGAACCGTGAGGCGTCCCATTGCGCAGCAAGCCTATAGGCGGGTTCGGAAAGGGTCGTGTCATACGAAAGTTCCACAGGGAGTTTCATGCCTTCGCCGTAGAACCACGACTGACGACGGGTCAGCGAACAACCTCTTGGCTCATTACAAACACGAGCTCACATCCCAGTCAACGCTATTCAACGCATCCAGCTTTTCCTGGACACCGTATCTCTCAAAGTAAGAATATATATGGGCTTTCCAGTCCCATGTCGTAATACTTTTTCCTTGGAAGGTTGCAACGTAGTCTCGGATATATGGTAAGAAGACATCCAAGCCACCAAGCGTCTGTTCTGAAGACACGAATTCAGACGTTGAAGGAGGCGAGAACAAAAAAAAAAACGCCTACCCAGGTATAAAAGGAAGGTGGAACCCTTCTCATACGGGATGCTGCTGAACGCCTCGTCGGGATCTTCGCCAGGCTCGAAATCGATGACCAGACGCTGATACTTCGGTCTGTCTACGTAGTTCTCCAAAGCTTCGCTCAAGGCTGTAGAACCGAGAATATATTGGAAGTCACGCTCTGCAGGAGAGTGAAGAAACTGTTGCAACAGGCGTTCAATGTATGTTGTCCACCCTTCATTAAGCCAAAAGTGTGTCGCTTCTGCGTGGCTGCACGACATTTCGGTAAAATAAAATAAAAATTTCACTCGAACGGCTTACGTAATACCGTTTCCAAACCAAGAATGGGTCAGTTCGTGTACGACGACATCAACCAGTGTTCTGTCCCCAGCGAGAAGTGCTGGGCACGCTAATCAGGAGTCGACAAGAAAATTTGGATACTAACACGCACTGGGAGTCAAGAAAGAAAGACATGCGTTTTCCTTCTCAGGGATATTCAAAGAAGCCTGGGAGGAGATTTGTGAAGCCACTCACCATGCCTCCATAAGGGAAGGACGGAGGAAGCACCAAGACGTCGTAAACACCAAATTTGTAAGGACCAACGATATCCTCCTCCTTGGCGAGAAATCTACACCCAGTTAGATCTCAATCACGGCAAAGTCGTAGGACGAGATGAAATGTCGACCTCCCGGTATCTTCGCTAAACTCCCAGTAGGAAGCTTCTAACAATTCAGGCTCTGCCCACACGCCGCTTTTCCAACTTCTTCCCTCAATCAAGGGGAAAGGCTTATAGCGGAGGTTGCCACTGGCAATTGCGATCAAATATGAGGGGATCCCAACTGGCTGAACATAAAACATGAGACATCAGATCGCGATATCCAGTCCTGAAAGACAGATGCCAGCCATACCTGCTTGTATACGTAGCTGACAACATCTTTCCCAACCAGTTTCCCATCATGAGCGAGGCCGTCAGATGGCGGAGAGACACGGATAGCGGAGAGAAGGACTGGGAGTACGGATGCAACCGTTGCCGTGTAAGTCTGGGAGGGAGGAGTCAGAACTTCTTTCACTTTCTTGGCTTGTGAGCGACGCACAATCTTCAACGAGGGGGTATCTACGCAAGTTTTGAATGTGTGAGACAAGATTGCATATAGCAAAGACTCTTACCTTGTAATGGTGCCAATGTTCTGGCGTATATCGGTTGGCACTGGCTGAAGAGATAGGCGAATTGCTTCCCTTGTGTCTGCCTAGAGCATGCGATATAAATATAACCAAGTATACGCAAACTGGCCTGAATTTACTCCTTAGTTAGCCATTGAAGTGCTGTGCTTCCCTTCGTTGTTTTGTAGAATATTGTGACCTTCATTATGGAGCCTGTTTGTATCCCCGGAACGAGAGGTACGTGTAATGCCGAGCCCATAACTTCGTGTTCGGCACCAAGAACGAACTTCACCAGCCCGCAATAAATCAAGGCTTTCGAAACGTCATTAGGACAACTTACTTCAACCGTGCGATCATCCACCAGCACGTTCCTGATTTCCAGATTTGACGTATCAAAACTTTTGAGAAAACATTGTCAATGCAATCCAATGACGGTAATGGTTCAATAAGTGATATATGCACATGACTTGTTTTATCCCATCTTCTCGCGCCAGAACCGTATGTGTTGCGGACCCGTCAATGATTTGATTTTCAAAGTCCAGTTTCCAGTGGAAGTCAACGTTTGTGGTATAAATTTGCTGATAGTTGGATTGCGTGGTCGGGTCTGGCATTGTATCCGGCCCTGTTTGGTTGCAACAGTAGTGCTGTGGTGCTGATCGGTATCGGGAGGGGAGAACCGAGCTGAGGGGTCACCTGACTGACTCCCATTACATAAAAGGACATCACCATCACGTGCACCTAATAAATGGTCTGCCGCCGTGACTGGACAGCACTGGTAGCAGCAGCAAGCAGGCAAGACAACAGATTGCTCTATGATAAGATATGTCCGCTCTTGCACACAGGATTGGTACGTGATCAGCGTGCGTCTGCCGACATTTTGGCTCCTACCTCTTGAGGACAACCAGGTTCGTTGCTTTTCTGCCCGTATTGCGGTACACTTCTCGATCTCCCCCTTGGAGACGAAGTGGACGTTAGGTGTGACCAATGTGGTCATATTGAACCAGCGAGCTGTGCGTCCCACTGCCCCTTTGTGCCTTTCCTTTATACTCAATTTCTGCCTAGCCTATGAAAATAGCACGATAACCACTCATTCACACCCTGACGCTTTCACATCTTTGCTGAGACAGAGGCGTAAGACCAAGACCAAGGTTCACGAGGGATCTGACACGTTATTGAAGGTAATTGTATCTAACATTTCTCCGCGGCGTGGTCATAAATACTCTTCGCTGGCCAGGTCACCGAGTTGTGCCCGGAATGTGGTCACACTGAAGCTTATTCTAAAGAGATTCAGGCTCGTGCTCTGGATCATTTGTTTGTCCCCTCACCAGCTTAACTCGGTTCTGCTAGATGCGCAGCGCTGACGAAGGATCGACTATATTGTACACGGTACGTATTTGGGGGTTCTGTAATTGGCTTTCTCATGATATGCCCTCATCTCAACGCAGTGTGTTCACTGCAAACATGGCTGGCGTATAAATAATTGATCTCATGGCCCCATTCATCAACGAGTGGAGACGTCCTTTTAGTTCAAGTGATGGAGGCTGCGCTATACATATACACCAACGGAACAGAAGAGTGCTACTATGCCATAGCCGCCAAGAACGCTAGCTATAAAGGCCACGACCACCTCGCGCGTAGGGATCGTCGATTTCGAGAGACTGTAGTTTGTAAGATGGAATCGAAGAATGATATGGTGACCACATACGTAGTGAAATAAAATGCGAGTCCGAAGGTTGCAGTGAGAAGAATGAATGCGAGATACGAGAGGACGCCAACTGGCACATAAGGAGAGAATGCTGGCATTGTTTTGTGAAGGTGCTGAAGGCAAATCAAGTGGCCGAACACGAGTAAAATGGGGATCTTACACACCTTCACTGTTTCGTATGTTCCCAGGGGCCCATCAGACATGGTATCAAGCAATTAACCAGTGGAGAGCAAGTTGGGGGGTGAGTAGGGAAGAAGGCGCTGACGTAAGTGCCACCACACACAGATGGCAAACACGCGTCATCAACACCACCATATCACCTTGCTCCCAGCCCTGGTCGCTCTTGCTTCTAACATCCACGACCTCCACAACTTTCGCCAGTCCCCGTCGTAAGTAGCCAACCACTCAGCTCGCTCGTACTCTCTTCTGTCGTACTCTCATCCAATTGACTTACCGTGACCTTACTTGTGGCTATCACCACCTTAGATGTCGTCTGCCCAGCAAAAAGTCCAGCAGCACCCCGCCTTCCAGCAGGCCCAGGTCAAGGCACATTATTATGTAGATCAATTGGATAAGGAGGTGCGTCCGCTTGCCCTCTGTCACTTTTGTGGGGCTAAACGAATGGATGATGCCGCGCTTCCGCTTGAAGCTCTCCAAGTATCCTGTTCTCGTCAGCCTAGAGCAGCGCGTTCAGGTGCCTAAGGCGTATGCTTTTCTCGGGACCGTCACTCTCCTCACTCTCCTCCATTTTGTCAACGCCCTCGCTGCGCCTGTCTCCAACTTTATTGGGTGGGGGCTTCCTGCCTACCTTTCTTTCAAGGCCCTTGAGTCACCAGGTAACGATGATGACGCGCAGTGGCTCACGTATTGGGTTATATTTGGGTTTTTCAACTTTGCCGAAGGCTTTGCCCTCCGTGCCTTACTCTACTATTTCCCGTGGTATTTTTCGTTCAAGACACTCTTCATTCTTTGGCTGCAACTTCCCGCATTCCGCGTCAGTGTCCTTTGTTATCCCATCATCCTTTACTCATCATAAATCTACTTGACAGGGCGCACAAACAACTTACTACGGCGTGTTGAGACCCGTTCTCGCAAATGTTTCTCACCGCGCCACTTCCTCGCGCGCTTTTTCAAATGACACAGTCACCGCAGAGGGCTTGCGCGATCGTGTGGCCACTGCTACATCAGAATAAGGATTCGCTTTGACCCAGCCACGTTTCGTTTTTTTTTTTTTTCTCTCACTGATCAATCGTTGGTACGGAATCGATCCTGTTCAACTTCTGTCCCTATGTCCTGCGTCCTGCAGGGTTTCGCCTACGTAGCATTCGTTGAGCCTCGTTTCATAGTAGGGTGAAGACAGCACCCGCTCCGGTTGTGGGAGACTATAATGAATGATATAATGCAATGAGTAGTTGGTTTCGGGGTTGTGCGTGTGCAGGGCTGTGTGGTGCGGTGAGGGGATCAAGCAAGGTTCGAGATCAAGATCAACAGGTCCATGATTCGCTCGTTCTCACAATCCCGTATCCTTCCCTGCTCTTCCGGGGCCTCGTCCCATGCCAGGCAATCCCACTGAAAAGCGTGGACCTGACTTTCGTGTTGACGTTGACAATTCCGTTCATGATGAGTATGACCTGTCCCCCTGTCCCGCCCTCATCGGTTAACCTAGTGGGTCAAGCAGCCCTCGCCACACCGCCACACAATACCCTTATCTCTACGACCGTCCCTCAGGTTTGAAGGCCTTTTATTACAACCCATACACGCAGGTCGTACTCCTCGGTTTTGTCTGTTTCGCCTGTCCAGGTCTCTTTAACGCTCTAAATGGGCTTGGTGCTGGTGGTCAAGTCGACAGCACTACGAGCGCCAACGCTAATTCGACCTTGTATGCCACCTTTGCCGTAGCGGCCTTTTTTGCTGGGTTCGTGTCTCCTTATCTCTCGTTACTCCACAGGCTGATTTGATTTGTCTTAGTTCTGTTAATAACATCCTCGGCCCTCGAATGACCCTCTTGCTTGGCAGTTCGGGGTATGCCATTTACATAGCCTCATATCTGTAAGGCCCTGTTACCCACCTTTGTTGGGATCTGATCCCCTGCCATAGCGTCGTCAACATCCACAAGAATGCCGGAGGTTTTGTCATTGCGGCTGGAGCCTTACTTGGCTTGTGTGCTGGCTTGCTTTGGACCGCCCAGGGATCGCTCATGCTTGCGTATCCCACTGAGGATCAAAAGGGCAAATTCATTGGCATTTTCTGGTCCATCTTTAATTTAGGTGGCGTTGTTGGTGCTGCTGTTTCCTTGGGGAGGAATTTCCATTCGGAGGTGTGTCTTCCCACCTGCTTCCCCTTTCCAATACTTAATGCCTGTCATCGTCCCTCCTTAGGCTAACCGGGGTGAGCTAGGTTTCTTTGCGCATTGAGTAACAAACTTACAATCACCCCCCAGTGTCTAATGGCACATATGTGCGCATTCACCTTAACTACAGGCATTGCTCACCACTTTGTGATAGATCGTCTTTATGATTCTCACAGGAATGGGTACACTCATCCCTCTTTTCATGGCGGATCCCGAAAAAATGGTCCGAACTGATGGCACCAAGGTGACGACGCCTCATCAGCCATCCTGGAGGACCGAAATACATAATTTATACATCGCTTTACGCACCGATCCCCTCATCGTGCTTCTCTTTCCCATGTTTCTCGCTAGTAATTGGTTTTACACATGGCGTAAGTTGTACTAGGTCTCAAGTCACTTTTAATCCAACACCCCCTGATGACCAGAGTTCAATGATTACAATGCTGCACTATTCAACATTCGTGCACGGTCGCTAAATAACCTTGTTTATTGGAACTCACAAATTCTGGGCTCAATTTCCATCGGCCTGCTTTTAGACCAGCACCAATTTCGCCGTCGGGCCCGCGCTTTCGCTGGTTGGTCCATACTTATTGTCTTTGTTCTCGCTGTCCATCTGTGGGGCTTCTTCTACCAGCGGTGGGTACTTTAGCATCTATCCCATTGGCTCCTAACCGAAGGTGCCAAGCGCGTACACGCGACAGTCCATGCCACCCGATGGGTCTAAGATGGATATCTACGACAAAGGCTACACGGGCCATCTCTTTCTTTACATCTGTTGCGGGCTTCTCGACGCTATGTGGCAGACAACAGCGTATTGGATGATGGGCGCCATGTCAAATGATCCCGCGAAGCTTGCATACTTTACCGGTTTTTGTAAGTAGTTTTGCGTGGTTTTCTTGTTTCCCCACGTACCAACATTACTTTTTTTGCAGACAAATCTGTACAGTCCGCCGGGGCCGCCGGTGTTTGGCGTGCAGATGCTATGAAAGTGCCGTAAGTAGCGCAGGATGGTATTTACCCATTTTGTTGATCCAAACTCCCAGGTATATGAATTTATTCCTCTCAACTTGGGCACTCCTCGTTGCCGGATTGGCGTTCTTGTTGCCTATGATTCACCTTCGTGTGAAAGATTACACTGACTATGAGGACGAGGTCCTGTAGGTCCTCGTCCGCTCGGCACAAATAGATGTCCATTCACGCGGTGAGGCGCGCACTTGGACGAGTTTCACAAGGCCCTCCTAACAGATTCAAATAGGTATTGTTGAGACTTTCACGAACCGTGGCTAACTCTTGCTGTCATTGCGTTTACAATGGGAACCATGTATCACCAGACTCTTCTATCTATCCTGCCAATAGTAGTAGTTTGGGGATATTTGCAGCCCTGTTTCTGATGCCTATCGGCTCTGTAAAATGTGGAGAGTGCCCAACAACGTCAATTGGCGGCGTCAGCCCACTTTGCGCGCTACCCACACCCAACCACTGGCGCCCCTGGTGTTATCACAATTCAAACTTGTCACAGCTCTCCGGGAGCCCTGTTTTCCGCGAGGGATCAGAAAATTGTAGCCAAAATACCCTTATCGTCTCCACCATCGGCCACGGCGCTTAGCGCTTTAAGGCCGGGCCCGTTTTTGCCAAAGGTGAATCCCACCCAAACACCGCGTGCAAAGGGCTCGTCCTTTTCGCGCAGAAGATCTACATTGCGCTGTTTCTCGCGCACCTCAGCGTACTTTGCCATGTCTTCTGGCGAGGTGAAGTCATCATAGTATCCCGTGTCTTCGTCGGAGTCGAGAGCAGGAACAAACGGTGCCGGGGCGCTACGAAGGTTATCCCATGACACCGCTTTGAAGAAGGGGTGAATACGGACTGCATCGAGAGTGCAGTACCGCACACTTGTGTGTGCGACGAGTCTGAGCAGACGGTCAAAGAATGCATCGCCAGTTTGTTTTAAGAAATATACCGGGTGATAGCGTCCCACGCAACATCAGTCAAGTTGAAAATCAAATCCTCGGGTTTGTCGTACTCGGGGCGGTGTAAAACTTTGGTCCAGTTCTTGAGATTAGTCCATGTCTCTTCTGGCGTGCCGCCGCTGAAGGGGGGAAAGCCTGCGAGGAACTCGAACAAAATGCATCCCAACGACCAGTAATCTACCGCATAAGAGTAGGGCTTTCCGCGCAACACCTCAGGCGCCATGTAGTCCGGCGAGCCGACGATTGAATCTGCATAACGGAGATCCTCATTCCGAATGGAACGATACAGGGAGCGCCGCTCCATCGTGGAACGAAGCACGATTTGGTTATCCTTGACTTTGTCGAGCTACACCGGTATTCGTCAGCAAGCGTCGAAGATAGAGCAGAGGTGAACGCACTTTAATCTTGAGGGACTCAATGCGCTTCGGATTGAGGGCACCTGTGGCGAGACCGAAATCCGTGAGTTTAACGTGGCCAGTTGAGTCGACGAGAAAGTTCTAACACGATTTAGACGTTTAGTGGAAAGCGAGTGCACTTGACACGAATGAGCATACCTCCGGCTTAAGGTCTCGATGAATGTACCCAAGCTTGTGCAACTCGCAGACTGCCGCGAACATTTCGCTGATGTAGAATCGAGCGTGTTCCTCCTTGAGTACACCGGAATTGTTGAGAAGTGTCCGAAAGTCGCCCCCAGGCACATATTCCATGGCGAGGTAGACATGCGCTGTGTCTTGAAAGGCATACAACAAACGGACCAACCAGGGGGTTTTTGTCGCGGTTAGGATGTCTCGCTCTACAAGAACATGTCTGACCTGAGTGGCCCCTGTTAGGGAGACTTAATAAATCAAAACGGTAGAAAGGGACGGACCTCGTCCATCTTAAACAACGTTCGTTTTCGCATTTTCTTTAGGGCACATACTTCGCCTGTCTCCTGCTTGCGTGCCAGATATACCTCACCATAGCCGCCTTGTCCGACCTGAGCTATGATGTGGAACTGCTCGACCCGCAATTTTGTGCGCCTTTTCCGCAGAAGTACACGCTCACGTCCGGAATAAGACTTGAACTCTCGACTATAATCCACCAGGGCAAGGTTGCGTGAGGCTGTATCTCCATCGAACTTTGCACGACGCTCTTTGCGAGCGCTGATATAGCCCAACAATTGGAAATAATAATCGAGGAAATCTAGAAGGAGGTCAGAATGTATTGAACTCTGGTATGATAACACGTGCATAGCTGTGCCACGGTGGACTTGCGGCGAATCTCGGAAGATTCAAGGAGCTCGCGCTCCCACAACTGGAATTTGCCGTTCTTGAGAGTAGTGCCAGAACGTGTGCTTTCCAAGATTATATCAGTAGCCATACAAACATCGGGAAGGCCAGAGGTCTTGCTTGCCCGAGAGTCCATGTGATGTCACGGGCGACAGAAACGTCGGCGGGGAGTAACAGCGCTGAACAAGTGATGTCATCTAGTTACCAGCACCAGCCACACAACTTCATTTTCGAGGCTCAACACCCACTACCCAATGGCTTCAAATCTCCTTCAAGGCATCTTGAAACATTCGGCGCATGAGCGCATTCGATGCTATCGTTCGTGATAAGGACGATTCAGACGATGAACTTGTCAATGTCGTGCGTTCCTCTATCGTTTACTCCTCGCTCGACTGTATCTCTAAGATGCCTAGTTCTCACTGCCCGGAACACCCACACGCTCTCGTCCCTCGACACGCCCGCCCTCACCCTCTCGTGGAGGGACCGGTCGCCCCGCTCGCGGACCTTTTTTTACAACATCTACCAAGCAATCTACCGATCCCCTCAGGGTATTTCCCACAGAGATATCTCAGCAAATATTTACTCTACTCGGAATACGTGACCTTGCCCGGTGTGCATGTGTCTCCCGGAGATGGCGCAAGAGTCAGACCTTAAATTATGGTGTGTCCAGATTCGTCTGTTCAGTCTCGGGCATGACACCCCGGTGTCTAGTGTGGTTCCGGCATTATAGAAGGGCGAGTTTTTATGACACAAGCTTAGCTCACGGAAAGTGGACAAAACGCGAGTCAAAGCAAAACTGGGTATGTCATTATATGTCCCGTTCTCATTCATATCTTAGAGTCAGGAGTCATCTATGTATTCGCAAATGGTATCAAATCACTCGCCTCCTCTCGGGCCTGTCCGGTCCCATTCTGGAGGTGCGTCACCTACAACATATGGATCTGGATATCAGACCCCGCGGGAGATTAGAGAGGAGCGTTGGCGTCTTGAAGCTGAGGCGGTCGAGAAACCTGCCAAGACAGAGATGCGTGAGATGTATAAGGAGCTCAATGGTCGCAAGTCGAAGATTAAAGGCAAGCTAGGGGGTACAGTGGGTATAAGAGACAAGGGTGGGTGGGCCGGAAGCTTGGATGAAGGATGGGACTAGGGATCAGGTAGTAGTATTGGTCAATCAGTTAGTCCAACTTGAAGCGGGTTCTGCCTCAGACTGTGGTCGCAGCGCGAGTTCGCTTCATATCCTCATCCCCCAGCAAAAAATCGAATGAATGACTGAGAATTATCACGACGGGCAGGAAGGGATAAGTCAAGTCTGCTTATAGTCAACTCAGTGGACAATAAAAGTAAAATATCTCAAGTGCTGAGCAGGCTCTGTTGTGGCCACAAATTATATTACATAAGTAATGACTTTAGTTGAGCATGAAAACTGTGACAAAAAATGTTAAATAAGGACAGTCTACTCATTCTGGCACAACTAACCAGGCTAGGGTAAAGTTGTGCTGGAATGAGTAGACTGTCCATATTCAACCTTTTTTGTCACATTTTTCATGCTCAACTAAAGTCATTACTTATGTAATATAATTTGTGGCCACAACAGAGCCTACTCAGCACTTGAGATATTTTACTTTTATTATCCACTGAGTTGACTGACTATAAGCAGAGTCAACTTATCCCTTCCTGCCCATTGTGTATATTTGAATACTGTGATGGCACAGAAGAAGGTGACAGATCAGGCAAGGGCAATGCACTAACATCACAGACCCTAGAAGTTGCTTTTTGTGTTCTTTCAACAGTTGGATACTCCTACCATAAAAGGATATTTTGTTCCACAAATATTTCAGACTCAAATAAAATTATTGCAGCAAATTACTTTTCAACCACTTATTCAATCACTTATTTATTAAGTATTAGAAAAACAAGACACCAAAATATTTCTATTGTGCATAGAGGAGGGAACCACAGGTGAGGCTGTTAATGAATAGGCAGTGGTGTATGTCTGAGGGGGCCTTGTGTGGCAGTTTCAGGCCACAGGGGCATATGCAGAGGAGTGCATCAGCACAAGATGGTACATCCCTGGGATCATTTTGATCCCTCAAAATTTTCCACTCCCCTCAGGGGAGAATAAATTACTTTTGCTCCTTTTTTTTGTCTTGTTTCATTTAGATCAAAATCAGAAATGTCTGAAAAATGCAAAGATAAGTTTCATTCCATCTTGATTCCAACTCTCCCATACCTGATAGAAATGCAAATGTGTGACTCAATTGCATGCATGCACCAAAACTGGAGCAAGCACATCAGCCAGACAGATAGGCAATGCATTATTTCTGTCAAAGTCTGAGGTTTCCTTAACATACAGTTCCATGTACATTTCAGTTCTGTTCCCAACTCCAAAAAACTCCTAAAATACATCTTTCTCCTATTTTTATATCCTAAGTAATGTACTTGTAAAACATATAAAATAGCCTGTCTTTGCACTGGTTGAGAAATCAACTTATGTGAATTACAAAACTGTAACATTTTGAATAACAAAATTTATTATTTTGATATAAATTTGTAGGAAACAATTTGTAAGATATCATTTTAGATTGTGTTACAATAGATTCCTATTACAAAATGATGAAATTAGTAAATAACAAGCTGAAGCTTGCTTGGGCTTTGCCCAAGGGGTGCACCTTCAGTGGGCCGTGAGCAATCTCTTCATGTGTAATCCTTTTTTGGCTAAAGGGAGAGGAGGTATATCATAATCTCACAATTATCATCATATGTAATCCTGTTTACTTATAAGGCCCATTTTAGCAGTTATATTGTTGATCTCTGAAAAATCCTTGAGTTTCAAATGTTTCACTTTGGGTTCAAAATTCAGGTTCTAAAAGGCCCTAATATGCCTTTAGTATCTGATAACTCATTACTGGGTATAATCCCTTTTTGAGTGAATGTGTAATCTTCATGTCATCTAGCAGAACAATCCATATCAATACAACAAATCTCAACCAACCAAAAACTGAGCTCTTACCACGATCCTATCAAAGACAGCAATTCATCATATGACCAAGTCAACTGCCAATCAGTATATGTGCTTGATGTTAATCACTCAACCAACCATAGTGCTACAGCTCAGCCCAGTTAAACTGGATATAGATCAACTCATTTATCAGTGGAAGATAAAAATAATAATCTTATGAAATCATTATATTCACTGAAAGTTACATAGACAACTGGATTGCATTTGGTGTGATACATCCACATTAGTGAAGGAAATGGGCTGAGAGCTGGCCAAGAAAACACAACTTGACATGACATGACAAGTGTGGGAAACTGTCACGTGCCATCAAGGTCTTGGGGGTCTGGGAATTGGCTGGTTGTGCGTCAAAGGAGGCTGAAAAACTAAGGATAGGGAAGAGGGTAGTTAGAAAACTGAAACAGGAAAGAAAAGTAAAAATGCATGCACACATGCATGGGGAAAGAAAGCCAGCTGGAATGTGAGTCACAGACAGAGGCAAGAACATAAAAGAAAAGAAAAGAAGAAAGAAGAGAACGGGAAAATGAAAGAAAAGTACCTAAAAGCCAGAACACAGTGGGGTTAGGCAGGACTGTTTGGCCTTCATTTTGTGGTGCGGCGGTTTGTTGGTTGAATGTGTTTGCAAAGGCAATCACGATTGCATGGCATGAGCATGATGACCGTTGTGTTGACAGGTAGCAGATGGGAGGAGGGAGGAGAGGATGGCACAATACTGATTGCCCAAGCAAGGTTTAGTCATTGAGGGCATGACACGATACACACGATGGTGAGGGCCAGGGACTGTTGATGGAAAAAGAGGGAAAAACAAATGAAAATAAAAATGTTAGAAAGCACAAAAATGAAAAGTGGGTACACATGAATGACCCAAGGATGACATGTGGTGACTGGAGAAGAAAATGAGAGAAAAAATGTCAGAGAATGCAACTATGAAAATGAAAAAACACACATGCAAATCTGTCTAGGTGAGCCAGTGTTGTCCAGTGAGCAGGTAGTCATACTCAGACTTGGTTGCACTCTAGGTTGTGCAGATCATGTTCCAGGGGGGGTAATATAGAGAAGAAGGGAGGAGAGGAAGGAGAAGACAATAGGGGTACCAGTTGCATGGCCCCTTGCTTCTTGCATGCACTGGTGGCACAGAAAAAGCATTGTACTGGCCAGGAGCATGCAAGGGAATCTGAAATGGGGATAATCGCTCTCAAAGTTAGCACAGGGGAAAATGTGAAAAAAATGGGAAACTGTGGTGGCACACACTAGGTAGACAGATGAAAGAAAGGGAGGAAAGGATAACAAAAATGATGCTCACAGGGGGTGGGGTGCCACACAAAAAGCATCATCACTGGTTGCTGGCCAGCAGTGTGCAAGGGAATCAGA